>WEIT01001843.1:0-28053 GCA_013389985.1 Dryoscopus gambensis | reverse complement strand
AGTGTTTGGACAACATTCTCAGGCATGTGGTGTAACTCTTGGGGATAGTCCTACGCAGGACCAGAAGCTGGACTCGATGATCCTTGTGAGTCCCTTCCAATTCAGCATATTCTGTGATTCTGTGAACTATTTGTAGCTGATTTGCCAACTCAAGAGTCCCAAGTTAAGCAACAGGTTTATGGTAACATAACTCTTAAAACTGTTCAAAGGTACCTATCAAAGTCAAAGTACTGCTAATGCACTTCAGACCTTTTTGTAACAGTCCTGACATGATCCTGACTTTACAGCATAACAAAAAGAGCAGCTACCAGGAGTTTTCATCTGTCCTCTTGGAATCACAGCAACAGATTTGAATTACCTGAGGTAACAGCAGAGGGAACAGTGAGCCACAATCTGCACTATCCCATGAAGAAGAAATGCAGTTAACTAGAATTGCGAGAACATCTGAAATTTTGACACACACTGAAAAAAAGTTTATTCTACGTCCCCTACCTCCTGAATTTGTACAGGAGAAGACAATGCCCATAGCATAAAAAGAAACATACCTATTAGGTACAAGATTATTGACCTTTAAGATTTTTTTTATGCTTTAACTACCTCTTATTTTCCCACCAAAATCATCGTCGTCTGAAAATCACCCTTCTCTCTGGTGATATAATCCAATTAGTCCTGCAATATCTTCCCTAATTTCATCTGTCTTCAGACATGCAAGTATACGTAACAAAAGGATAGACAACAGAAAGAGGATTCTACAGATTCTTTTTACTGAAAATGCTACAGTAAAGTGAGAAAGATACTGGAAGCCATTTGCCTCACACTGGTTAACTACAGTTCTACCCTATCTCACCCAATCCAGAGTCAGTACTGTGCAAACTGTATTCTTATTATGCTTGTCTGTTAACTTTCAGAGTGAATATGACACCCAAAGCAACACACCTCACACTGAAACCGAAGGAACGGCAAAAGATTTACTACTCTTAGGGATGCGAATCGGCTAGTTAGCCAGTCAAGTACAAAGGATGCTGTCTAGCTTGACAAGAGAAACACGAGCACACTAACTTTATTTAAAAACAGATGGACATTTGCTCTAGCCAGGAGCAAGTGGATTAACTGAACGATGAAAGCTGCTCACCACCCCACTTCAAAGAGGCATTTAGGCTATATTTTTTTTGTGCCCAGACTACCAAGACACGAATTCTGAGATGGACACTCTATTTAAGCAGTGCAGCCTGAGGTACATGGCACACACACAGAGACATTCACATAGCTGCTCTGCCAATGGAGATCTACGAAGTTGTTCAGATAGGAAAAACTGTGCTTCGGTATGATAAAATCAGAAAAGTCTCTCAAAGCTGAAGTGCGGTACATATCTTCACTTGCACCTTTTATAAGCATGTATGTCACCTAGTTTTGACATTCTAAACACTCCATGCGTTTAACTATAATATACTTGAATATAATTTAAAGGTAAGAAAAAAAAGACTCCAACTTCTCTTGCTGAGCAGTGAGGAGAAATCCATATTTTGAAGCATTAAGGCATTTTACGAATTGCTCTAGCTTTCTAGCATGCACTAAGTGGAACAGAATGTACCCCCTCTTTATGCTGATGGACCTAATAGAATGCTGGAACTGCTGGTCTCTAGAGAAATAATGTCTCCCCAATGACTTGGACAGTCCAAGACAGCTTTCTGGCACACAGAAAGATACTGGGTACATGCCTGAGTTGTTAAGATGAATAAAGAATTAAACAGGACTAAAAATTAGTGCAACAGATTAATTTTTTAGTATTAATTCTAAAATTTGTACGCTGTATCCGTCTCTGACTTCCTTCACTTGGTGCTTTTTGTCTTAGAGGAAATCTTTGTCTTTGAAATCATTGTAGCTACTGCTTAGCACACTATGGAGGCTGATGCAATACTAAAAATGATGATGGCCTATTAATAGTGAGTTTGCTTTTGAAACTAGAAACCTCTCCAACAGAGCTTCACAGGAATGGATAAAAATACTTGACTGAAAAGTACAAGAATTTTTACATCATAAAACAAGGAGACACTAACCCTACTCAAAATAAAGCTACTTTCAGTGCCTCATAACATTAGCTATAATTTGTCATAATTTCTTTGCAGACTTTAGGAAACCTAATTATATAATCAAAACATTTTAAATTCACCAGTTTGCAAATCCTTCTCAATTTAATCCAATTAAACAAACTCCAAACACATCAGTTATTCATGAAAACACACAGAACAGCATCCAATGTAACATTAGCAACTGTTGCATTAGTTACACTAATTTTTAACAAACCAATTAACATGCAATGTTTAGGCACAGTATGTTAATACAGCAACTTGAAGGCGGTTGCAGAGAATGAGCATATTTAGCAAACACAGTAATACAATGTTTCTTGTCTGTCCGCCTCAGCACTAGTTACCCTAGAGCAGGCAATCCTAAGGCAATTTTTACCCAGCTTGGGGATTTACTCCATTAAGAGCCAGGGTGGCATTCTCTGCAATTCAGCTTCAGAACAAATAAATAACACAACATTGCAGAATCCACACTGCTTTTAACTACACGTTAAAAACAAATAGTTCTGAGCTTATTCCCTCAAAAACGCCATCAGTGTTTTAGATTAAACACTCCGATTTACAGGACTTCTAAATTTCATTTTTTTCATGAATTGTAATGATACTAGGTCCCCTTCTAAAGGTGTCTTGATTTTTTTTTTTTTTTTGTCAAAAGGACAAATTTGCCAATAAGCAAGGGCCTTCACTGAGAAAATTTGACAAATACATTTAGAAACTCCAGAAATATTCTACCATTCATAACTGGTGCCATTCATAGTGAAAAGCAATCTAGACCTAATGAAGTTAGCAAGGACAATTTTGAGAACAAAGTGATATCATGCCAAATAAAATTCAAGTATGATTTCGAATCAAAATTAGATGGTAGGTATTTTTCTTACTTCCTGAGCAGTTTTGCATATGTAAGAGTTTTGTAACAAAAAACCCAGCCAAAACTCCAGATACAGTATGAGTACCCATAGTGGTATCTACTTTTTAAAATAAATGAAGCAATTGAGATATAGTATTTTTATTTTCAGGACTTCCTTCTATGTGAAAATGATACTGAAGGTGATATTTGGGTCCCATTATTATCCAAAACTGTACCAAATCCCCCATGGCTACTCCTAACCTTTTCAACACATCCCTACTTTCTTGAAACAGCCATAAAATATACACAGATATATGCATTATTCACACTCATGGAATAATTTTTAAATTATTGGTCAATAAACAACTGAAAATATTTTAATTTCAACATGCTTGGAAAGTTAATCTTCACAGAAGGTGATTTTTTGGAGCCCAGTAATGGTATTAACTTGCACTAGACAAATAAAAATAGAACACAACAGAAGTTACTTCATTTAAGCACAATATTATATAAAGATCTGAGCAAATAAAAATCAACCTATAGGTCATCCCTTTAATTTTATCATCTCTCATATTTTATTTGATGAAGAACCTGGAATATAATATTCCCTTGTGTTTTGTCTACGATATATATTTTTATTTAGTTTTTTCTGCTATCTGTCTGACACTCCCAAGAATAGCCTCAGAACTGTGTTCCTGTTTGCTTCATAATTGGTCTCACTACTTCTCTTGCACTAATTTTTCTAAATTTTGTCTATTATGTAGGCATATAAAAGAAAATTAAGGAAAGTACACACAGCACTTTGCTTAAAACCCTAGCAGTGAATGTAACTTTAAAAGAGAACTCAACCTCACACATTTATGATTAAATATTTGTGGCAAAAAAAATGTGTATCAACCCTGTATTGCTATAGCGACTGTGGCACATGCAGTTTTTCAAGGGCCAAATGCAACCCAGATACAGATAATTACATGTTGTGACACAGATAGAACTTAAAAATCCAGGAGGAAATCTAGGGAATAATTAATGAAAAAACTAATCTATGAATTTCTTACAGTCTTAAAACATAAAAGAATGCAAAATGCAAATAAAACACATGTCAAACAAGCACCTTTGCATAAGAGATGCAGCATATGCAGCTCAGAACAGCAATAATTGCTTCCTATTAAAAATTTTTCTTTGTTATTATCACATTTACCAGGTCATATGCTGTCTTTCATTAGGCCTCTTATACAAAGGTGACAATATTGACATTAACATCTAATACAAATAATATTTAAAACATGCTTTTTTTCCCTATATTCTACACAAATTTGGCATTACTTGCTGTAATACCATAGGTTTAAAACCAGGAAAAAAACTAGGAGTAAATAGGCAATGTTGCAAGATTTGAAAGGAGGAAGATTTACTGCAATAGATCAGTTGAAAAAATGGACTTCTTTATTAGACTGTGCTCAGTATTGTGGCCAGTCCTGTTTTATAACATCTGTAATAACGATCTGGGCAAGGGGATCAAGCACCCCCTGACTAAGTTTGTGGAGGACACCAATTTGGGTGGGAGTGTTGATCCACTGGAGGGAAGGAAGGACCTACAGAGGGGTCTGGATAGGCTGGATCATTGGGCAGAAGCCAATTGTATGAGGGTCAGCACCGAAGTGCCAGGTCCCGCCCTTGGGTCAAAAAACCAGGCAGCTCCACAGGCTGGGGACAGAGAGGCTGGAAAGCTGCCCAGCAGAAAAAAGGACCTGGGGGTGCTCACTGGCAGTTGTTGAACATGAGCCAGCAGTGCTCAGGTGGCCAAGGCCAGTGGCATCCTGGCCTGTATCAGCTATAGGGTGGCCAGCAAGATCAGGGCAGTGATCGACCCTGTACCTGGCACTGATGGGGCCGCACCTCAAGTGCTGTGTCCAGTTCTGGGCCCTCACTACAAGATCGACATTGAGGTGCTGAAGTATGTTCAGAGAAGGGCAACAAAGCTGGGGAAGGGTCTGGAGCATAAGTCTCATGAGGAGTGGCTGAGGGAGCTGGGGGTTTTTAGTCCAGAGAAAAGGAGGCTCGGGAGTGACCTTATCACTCTCTACAAGTGCCTGAAAGGAGGCTGTAGCCAGGTGGGGGTTGGTCTCTTCTCCCAAGTAACAAATGACAGGACAAGAGGAAATAGCTTCAAATCGTACCAGGGGAACTCTAGATTAAATAGCAGGAAAAATTTCCTCACCAAAACTGTTGTCAAGCATTGGAACTGTCTGTCTAAGGAAGTGGTACAGTCTGCATCCCTGGAGGTATTTTAAAAGACCCACAGATGTAGCGCTTAGGGGAATGTTTTAGTGGTGGACTTGGCAGTGCTGGGTTAATAGTTGGACTTGATGATCTTAAAAGTCTTCTCCAATCTAAATAATTTTATGATTCTGTGCTTTTTCTATGTAGCATGAATATCAGACATTTTAAGAGAAGCAAAAAGCTAGCTCAGGGAGTAGCACAGCACCACACCGGACAGTGTAAGACAGTCTTAGCACAAGAGAGACACACCATAACTTCTGCTGCAAAATTAATTCGCTAAATGTCATGAAGCATCACATAATGTTTTTCAGTCTCTACAGAGATTGCATTATGTATCATGGTATGGTATTAAAGCACAATACACTAAATGTATATTAAACCACTTGCTTAAGCCACTTCAGAAGCAGCTGTTTAGATCTTCCACACTGAAACCTTTGCATCATATATCTGATACTCTCACATGTATACATTATACAGATTAGAGCTCCAACACAGCAGAAACTACAGCATGATTGAAAGCAGCATAGCCACTTGTTGCTGTTAGGCAGCCTGCATAGGTGTGAGTTCCCTGGATCTCAGGAAAACACAGAAATTCACAACCATATGATCTGGGATTTGAGGGGATATTAATGAATTTCAGACATAAGACCTCCTAGCAGTATTTTTCTCACTGCCCCTGAAAATAGATGTAACTTGAAGGATTTGATTTAAGTGCTTATCTTAAAGACTCAGAAAAAAAACTCAGCCAGAAACCATGTAGTGCCCCAAAACTTTACTACTTAAGTGCAAGGTAGTTCCTTCCAGTTTGGGACAGCTTCTTTTGGCAGAACAGCTCAGTGACTAGGAGCCTTGGGGTGTCCAAAGGAAAGAACAAGAGACATTTCAGCTTCTCTTCACACTAAAACGAAATGATCCTTCTAAAATGATGGCTGATTAAGCCCTGTCAATCCAGCTTTAAACTGCTACTAAATATAGAGCCTGGGTGATACACGTATTTAACAGATCCCCAGTCAATATCTTATCACTTTATGGTCAATCTTCTACATTTCTTAACAGCTAACCAGAAGCACGTACAGCTACAAGACGCACACATCTGAACATGAGGCAGCAATATCACCAAACATAGTTTGGCTAAACCTAAATTATCTTGAAAAACTTTCCTGGCTACAATTTTTTTTTTTAAACAAAAACGAAACATACAAAAGATCTCAGCAGAATGTGCAACTCACTTTGTCTTTCAAGGTGTTGAAGAAGGTTAGACAATGGATGAACAAAATCCATTGGTGGTTTAGGGGATCCAGCTTGTGGGGCAGTATCATCACTAAGCCTTTTCTTTGGCCTGGGCTTTCTAAACCATTGGCTATGATAGCTCAAGTGAGCTGATAAAGACATATTAGTACTCAAGGCCAGGGAAAATAACAGAATCGTTTTGTGACAAGGCTCTCTAAACATCTTTCCTGTGCCCATATACGCATACATCAGAATTTTCATCTCAGTAGTAGTTGGTATCTCGCATCCCATATTGATTAAAACCTCTTCTATTCTCTTGCACTTAAAATTAAAAAAATCTTCCCCCATCCAGGATGCTGGTTTTTCATTAGCATGACTGTTCCTACCCTCTGACCCTTGTCAGTCAGAAAACAGACAATCAAAAAAAATACGAGTTGTTCAGCAAAAGCACCTTATTATTAAAAAAGTAAAGGCGACATCACAGGCCTAAGAACTTCCACGCTGGTATCACAAAGAGCAGCAGCATGGACATACCTGAGGGCACATGTTCTCTGCTAGTTTGCTATGTGACAACTGCACTAGGTGATACAGTCTAGTTGGCTAGAGCCAACTAGAAAAAAGCCTAAAAGTGCTGAGGAACATGGAAGAACTCAGATAATGGGTGAAGATAATCTTAGAGAGATTTATTTTGTTTTGGATAGTCTGTCAAGGACTTGCTTTATATCCTCCTTCCTTGATAAATCTTAAGAAACTAAAATAGCTTGACTTTTTAGGGCAGCAGATTGCCTGTGGAGGCTTCCTGGGTTATGGTTTCTCCACATGGAAAAAGAAAACATCAGTGACAGAATCACTTCTAAGGGCCAAATGTTTCTGGGGGTGTGGGGCTGTTCAAAACACTTTATGCACAATGATTCTAACTTACAAACAGTTTAGAGATGGGCTAAGCTTTCAATGTCTGTGTATTACTACTTTTTCTCCATTTTTCTTGATGCCTTGTACACCACAGAACGTGTGCAATGTTGGGGGCTGATTTTTTGGATGTGAGGAGTGGGTAGGTATTTTTTGTTAGGATGGTTTTTGTTTTGTTGTGCTGTTGGTTTTTTTACAGCTGCTTTATGTCTATACTTCTGAAGTCTTACATGCCCCACAGTAATACCCTGCACAAAGTGAAGCAACATTGATCTAGAGGAGTATTTAGGATGCAGCTGAATCACAAGGAATCAGCTTCTTTCTGAAGCACCTGAAAAGTTCCTCTTCCTATTAATTATAGGACAGGCTACACAGAGATCAGTTAAACTCTACTAACTTTATCATCATCTTCCTAATGATCTTGACCAAACACGTCTAGCCATGAAAAATTATTTTTATTGCATACCTGGAAGTTCCCTTGCTCTGCAAACCAAAAGCCAAACAGAACTGCAAAAAAGCTCCACAATTAGAAACTTCCTGAATTCTCTAAAACTATAAATTAACACATTTCATGCATGCCTGAGTTCAGATATGCTTTGCCTCTACCAGTGAATCCTAATCTCCGTTTCCTTTACGTCTGTAAATTAATTATTTCCCCCACATAGGTATTTTAAAAATAATGAGAGGACACAACACCTGGTGCTTCAATGTCATTTGCTTTGCAATTTTCATCTTTGAGAGTTTACACTCAAAATACAGCCTAAAAATGAAGTCATTTCCATGCTTAACATACAGAAGACAGGAAGGGAAGTGTAGTCATATTTAAACACCAACATGATTGAGTTGTTCATTTTGCTGACAGTTTGGGAAGCAACCCTGTATTTATGAAGATCCAGGTTTAAAGAAAATTTGGTAGAGAAACAGATAAAACTCTAGGGAGGAAAGCATTCTCTGATAGATTCCTGTCTGATGAATTAAACCAATCACCTCTTCTAATACTTTTAGTTTGTATATTATCTCCCACAAACAATGAAAAAATTGGATTGGATACAGGCTAGAAATTATTTTTCGAGAAAAGCTATTCCACAAGTCCCTAAACTCTTACATTGAAAATGAGCTGACATATGTTTTTTCAATGGCATATGTTGAACTTCCAATATAGAGTCAAATTTATTTACAACACCTATATGGCCTTAATCCTCTTGCACTCAATAACAAAGATATTAAAATGGTTAAACGTTATCCTTTAATTAGAAGTGATCCTTTATATCCTTAGCTCATTTTTGCCCTCCCCTGGAAGTTTTAAAGTGCATCTCTCAGTGAAACATGGACTTAACCACTTGAACGGAGCCCTTTTTGCCTCTTCACATGGATAAACTAATACTCAGTAACTGTGTGTGTATGGGGGGGATGGCAACATGACTGAACAGCATCATACAAGCAGTAAAGGAATTATGACAGTGTTTAGAAAGATACCCAAAAACTGTGGTTCCAGCAGATTTACCAGAACCTTTTCCTTCAACTTCTCACAGAATCAGTTTCTCTTGCAACACAAAAGTACTCTAAAAATAAAGTCCTTTAAGTTATAAAATGTTAAGACAGTGGCTTCCTGTGTATCCCATTGGTCAAATAGAATACAATTTCCTTCACGCAGACATATACTTAAGAAATGTGAACACAGTAACACGTAAGTAATGTAATCTTAGATTAGAGGCCTAATGAAATCCTTTTATTTTTCTTTCCTTTACTATATGAACTTAAATATTGTGTGCATGCCTGAGAGGACAGTTCTTAAATCTAGCTACAGTTTAGATGCTGCTAACTCTGGCTAAGCACTGGGCTTACTGAATGATGTATCTCAGACTGAACAATTCTAGAGAGCATCTAAAATTAACAATTACATTAATCTAAACACTGGGTATTTTAACAAGAAACAGTACTTCCACTTTGCAAAGGCAGTACCCATGCCTATATTCTAAGAAAAGAATTCATTTCAGAGTCAGTGTTCTCACTTCTGTGTCCACAGAAGACTTGATTACACACATGGATATTATTTCGTGTTCCAGTTTATCTGCTATTTGAATATACAGTACTCATGCTTAATGAATTAATTAATTCAGGGCAAGTCTCTACTTGGTTACACATGTTAAAACTCCTCTCACTGTAAAAGCGCACCTACATTATTCAGCCATTCAATTTAAATTAATCATTATTAGGGTAAAAATTCTGTATTTTAACCAGAGAAATGGAACATTTTTAGTATTTAAGACGTTAAAAAAAAATTTCCATAATGCATCTAGCAGTTCATTCCGCTGCATGCTTCCTGAAACCACTTTCTCAAATATACCAACATTGTATCCTTATTAATACATTTATGCTAGCAAAGGATCAGATATCCTGATTACTCCAGCAAGATGAACATTATACAAAAAAAATACAACAGTATTGTTTTCTGTACAATGATCCTTCAAGAATCAGCAGATTTGTTGGCACCTTCTCCTTCAGCTTCCTGATAAGATCAATTTCCTTTGCAATGAGAACCAAGTATAAATTTCAAGAAAGCCACATTCAGTGAAATTAGACAACTGTATTTTGCTTTCATTCTTACACATACCTGATCGGGATGATATAGGAAAACAGGAGGAGGAACCGGAAAAGGTTGCGATACCAAGGGCCTACAAATCCTTGCAAAGTTACCATAACAACTGATAGTGCAACTAAAGCCAAAAACAGGGCTTTGGTCAGTTGATTCAGTTCCAGATCCAGCAAGCCAACCTGGAGGAAGAAGAAGAAATCAAGTTAGTCAGGAGTTTTTCTTAAATTTATGCTTCTTCTGTGTAAATAACTAGCAATTATTTGCTTTGGTTTTTCCTAAACTATTAAAACTCCAGGCAGTTGTAATTAACTGAACTTTGATAACTGCATATATTGTTATTCCTATGCTTGCACACATAAGATGTTCCCTGTTTTTGTGGCAATAGCAATTCCCAGAACCATTGTGACCTGTCCCAGCCAAGCCTTTTGAATGCCTCAAAGCCTGACACATCCCTCCTCCACTCCTTGTTTCAGGACAGGAACGCACAAGGGCAAAGAGGAAAGACAATTACAGAAGAACAAATGAGCAGGGACAATTTTCTTCTGTCATGCATGTAGCATAAATGCTGGCACTCTTTTTTAGGGAGCTCATTGACTGCTAGATCAAAACCCTGTTAGATTCAAGAACCAACAAGCACATGGAACAGAGCCTGTGATTTCTCATTCATGTGACATGTGCACTGCAACTTGTCACTATGCTCCCATACCACTCTGTAAATCTGAACCAATGTCACAGAAATGATTTTTAATTGCAGGAAGCTTTCACTTATCCAATATAATAATAAAAACAACAATCAAGTGGAATATCCATTTTCAAACCAATGTAGTAAAACAGAGCTTCAACTTCACAGAAGTAAAAAGGTATTTGATTTAGAAACATTTTAAGTAAAACATTAGGAGAGGCTATATTTCATCCACTGTTTCTCATGAAAAAAGTATATTTAAGCTATGTAACTAAGACTCTCACCATTCCAATAATGTATGATGTAAGTTAGGGTATTTTTACTTCACTTTTTGGGATGCTCTAGCAGTCAGTATGTGGGAAAATTATGTTAGGAAGAGTTTCCTAGGCCCCATCACGGATGCCCCTTTTATCTCCAAGTCTTGCCAGTAAGACCAGTAAAGCATAAAACTTCCTTAGATAACAAACATTCTGCAAAAGAAACACTTTAAATACAGTTCTGAAAAATTCCAGCAATCTTGCTTACACATGGGCTGTCCCTTCCCTAGAGAACCAGGCAGCTGAAGACCACAGCGGCTGATTTATCAGCTGCATTTAAAAAGCAGCACAACGAGGACAAATATCTTGCAATTTCCGCTGCTTCAACTACTACATAGTTTATGCTTGAATTATTGAGAAAAATAGGTTTTTGGATTAAAATGAAGAAAAATGAAGCCAGGGAAGTAGAGCATGTTTCAAAGCCCAGATCTTTTTGCATTGACAAAGGCAGCCTAAGTTTCAGGCCTCGCTGAGGATCAGATGAAGTCATTATTCATTCAGTCAGGGAAAAAAGACTCAATTACCTCAACCTAAAGATGCTATCAATGAATGCAAAGTGCATATTTTACTCTATTCATCCAAATCCCATTAAAAAGTGAAAGGAATGATTTAATCTGGCCTTCTAGAGTTGGTCTTTTTTTGTAATAAAATAAAGAATCACTGTCTTGCAATATGCATAACTACTACCTCACACTTTTTTTTCCCTGCATCACGGTAGTGAAAGCCTATCTCTCCCCTCTCCATCCCCATAAAAACCCCACCCCAGAATAGAAATGAATAAAGAGCTCCTTTGGAAAGAATGCCACTTTTTAGACAGAAACATTAAATTTAGTCCACTGCACACTGATATGTAGCTAACTCAAAGCATTAATACCTTTCTAATTGATGAAGACAGATGTGAATTTAAGTTCTTGATCCAACAAAAATGTGTTTGGAGAGGTATTATGACAATAAAAATGTTGATGCTGAAAAACTTTCCACACAATAAATCTTTTGCTCAAGAACACTTGGTTTGCTGCTGATAATGCCACTCTTTTTAATATAGATCATGCTATTTGCCATAGTAAATTTAATGTATTTTTACTATAGCAAGTGAAGGCAATTGCAAAGTCCTACTTAAGAAGGCACACAAAGACAGTTTCAATAGAAATGAATTCCCCAAAATTAGTTACTCCAATGTACTAAAAGATACTTAATTAGTTTAATTCTGTGCTTTCCATGTAAACAATTTCTGCAGTTGACTAATGAAACATTGATGAACTATCCAGATAAATTTCACGTAGAAATTCACTAACATTCTCTAAAATTCATCTGAATATTGGAAAAGTGGATAAACTTCATTTTAACTATACTGTGATTTTATCAAAGCATTTGTAAAATATGCCATCTTAAGAAAGCTATTTCTTTTCTTTGGAAAATAATAACTAAAATAATTATGAAAATATAAGAAATAGGTGAATTAAGAATTGGAGTAATTTTCTATGTTTATTGCTATTTCCCATAGTAGTAAAACAAATGATCTTCTGCTTGTCATAATATTTGTTCTATTTGAAACAACTTAACAAAATTAAACACACCACTGGAAATTTTAATCTCCAAGGGAAAATTTGTACATAATGTCTAAAAAAACCACAATAGTTTTGCAAACGGGCTGCTCTATGTTAATGAAAATGAACACATTAACTGCCTGTATAATTTAAAATGCTACTAATGCCAACAACCACAAATCCATTTAGCTCCTCTTGAATTTATGCACAGAGTTTTAAATAGCTAATGGTTCTCAATAAAGTAATGGCTTATACCATCAATTGTCTACTTTCACGGTAAAAAAGCTGACAAGTTTTTTAAAATACTTCATTTTTTGAATGAGGGAATGATTCAAAGTCTATGCTTCATATTTTGGACCACAAGGTATAATTCATTATCTTTTGAGAAAAATCTTAATTTAATTAAAAAGTTGAAAACAACGAGAACTTTTACCGTTACTGAAGTACAACCTGAACAACAATATTGCTGTTGCTGCCCTGGATGCTTAACTTTTAGGAAATGTTATATTCTGAAGCTATTACTGTAGCAATAGAACAATTCTTTTAACACTATAAAATGTATATTACTTTGAAAATGAGAACTTTTAAAATGCTAGAGCACTGAAATGAAAAATTTGATAATTGAATGTTATAAAATGGGAAAGATTTCTCAAAATAGTCTAGTGCAGCTATTTTTTATTCAATTACAGTTTAAAGTGCACTAGAAATAATTGCTCACAAATAGCCTTTAGGTACCCTACTTTAATACTATTGAAGTATTAAGGCACAGTCTTAGGACAGACTTCCCCCTGCAACCAAATTCCTCCACAAAGGTAATTATATTTCAGCAATCAGCTTGGTTCTGCACTGCCAAACACTACATTGACTACAATGAAATTTCATGGTATGCATGTTTGAGATGGACTTGGGTTTTAATTTGCACCATAAACATAAAAACTTTCTTTCCTATTCTTAGTACATGCTCTGAACTTAATTTATTAAGCCTTGAATACTAGTATATTATATATGTTTCCATTAATTGTAGCCTACACTTAGCTGTAAAAGGTATGTAGCAGTAAACATTTAAAAATACTAAAATTCAAATAAAACATCTTTCCACTGCAGGTTGATAAAAACAAGGTTTGCCTAACAAAAATGATTAGTAGCATCCCATCATTTATTAAAAAATTTATATAGATCATACTATATAGTCAGCTGCATTTATCCAAACCCCAATGACTTTCTTCAATAATCTGTTAAACCCTCCCTATAGTCCCGAGGAATAACAGATTACTAATCTGTGTTTAAAGGCTAAATAAAGAGACAAATCTTTATCTATCTACCTTAATCTTTGATACTAGAACGACAAAGAGCAACTTTGGAATCTGTAAATGTTTCTTCTTTCTTAAGTCTCCTAATTCCTATGATTCAAAGTCTTGACTGCTCAGCAATCTAGGTAACCACATTAAGTTAATATAATTATGAATCAAAACAAGTAAATTCAGGTTTAGCAAGCATCTTGCCTTAATTCGCTGTACTCAAGTAATGGTCTGCACAAATATGTTTCTCTGCAAACCTGACTTGATTAATGTCAAATTACCAAATCTTGCATACAGTATGTATACACACTGTTTAATCAATATCTTTCTCATTTTATTAATCAGTAGATTCAAAGATGGGAAAAGCAAAGAAAACACAAAAATATATAAAGTGACCATTCAGTTAAAAAGGTCACCTGTCCGTGTTTTTTCTGATATCAATTTTCAAACATCCTAATCACTGCTTTAGCTGCAAGAGCAACAATGAAACCCTGAAAACATTTTCTGAAGCACCAATAACCTTTTACAGGTTTTATTCATTTTAGAATTGAGCAATAATGTGGGGGGACGACTGGTCTACTTAAGCTCATAAAACTGAAATAAAACTTTACTTATTTAGTCCACTCCATTGGACTTATACAGAAGTAATTACCAGAAAAGAGTTCATTTGATTCCAGTAACATTTTCCATCTTTCCTTTGGCAAAAAATATTTTCATTCTTCATGCAACCAAACCTTTGAGCAAACTGAAATATTTGGTATCAGGTTAATACTGCCGGTTTATGGAACTGAATTACATCATTTCTACACTGATTTCAACAAATAATTTTAGATCTTTATTGTTAACTGTATCCCCAAAGAAACAAATTACAATTACTTGTCTGTATTCTTACATAAATCACTTCATCTCCAATGCAGAGGCATTGAAAACAGCAGAAATTTTAAAACTCAAGAAGAAATAAATGGTCATTGTCCAATGAAAGAGAAGCTCAAGGACATTTTTTGTAGTGCTTTGATGCATATTCAAAACCAGAGGCTTAAATGCTCTTAAAAGCAGAATCATTTTATTACGTTTTGAGATTACCCTTCTGACTTACCTGGCTTTACTTTAACATACTAATCGTAAATGCATATTTATGTGTTTTGAAATAAACTAATCACTTTGGAAGCAGAATTCCCTTTTGTAGATAGCAATACCTGTAATGCTAAAAGAAAAAAAGGAGGACTCAAACAGTTCTTTCTCTGCCTCATTTATTCATCCATTTTATATTGTTGCCTTTTCCAGACTCAACATCATCTGAATTTGGATACTCAAATTGAAGCTCGAGAGTCCTCTCCAGCATTTTAGAGGTGCTTAGCCCTCTCTAGTAGTCTACTGTAATAAAAACTGTAAGTGAGCTATTTCCACAACTGCACTTCAGTAGGGCTTGGTTGAAGTAAGGCACTCGTTTTGTCAAATGCTAGCCACAGATTTCATAACCTTCATAAGTGTGTCTTCTTTTTCAATTATATCCTGGTTTACCTGAATGCCAGCGATTTACTCTAGTTGTAGTAAAGCATTCCGTTTCAAATGATCCTAATGAGAGAAACTGTATCTGACTCATTCTTAATATCCTGCTGACTGTAAATCTGGGTTTCATTAACACTTCTGCGGTTTGGTAAACTACACCACTGTCTCTAAATATTCTTAAATCTGATGTTTGTTTTTAGAATAAGTCTTTACGCAGAGCAATGAAGCCAAGCCGCGGATATTTGGCTTTTGCTCCAGTTTGCCCGAAGCCGGAAGGGGAGGCTGGGGCAGGCAGCGCCGCCGTGCGCGCTTTGGTCAGCAGAGGGCGGCCGCGCCCGTCTGTGCCGCGCGGAGCCTCCGGCGCCGCCTCCCCCGGCAGCCACCGCGTTCAGTTAGAGACGCTCAGAGTTAATTACTCGGCTTTGACACTTCAGATTGTGTACTCAGACTATTCTATTTCCTCCTTAGCAAAACGTTACACTTCATACACCTCTCTATACAGTCTCTGGCACCTTAAGGCAGCAGTAGTCAGATGCTGTGCGACCATATGTTCTCTGACTTCGCTATGTATTTGTCACGAACGTGAATGATTAAAACGTGTACAGAGCACGTTAAGAAATCGAAAAAGTTAAAGCCCCTTAAATTCTGGTATCCATACAGGGACTGTGCTGTATTAAAAACATACTCTCCTCCTAGTAGAAGCTACCAGTTGAAAACATTTTCTTAAGACCACCCATCAATTTAGAATAATTGCTTCAATAATCTAAGACAACTAGTCATATTGGAGACTTCAATAACCAGAAGCATTTACACAGTGAAACTTTAATTCATCGGGATTTTTTCAATTTAAAACAATCTAGGTACACAGCACAGAAGACATTTAGAGTTTCTAAGCACTCACAATCCTCCTTATATCTGATCAATATTGCTAAGACAGAATTCTCGGGGGTGAGGGAAGAGCAGGATTTAAAGGTGGTCAGTTTTACACTGGAACACTATCTTCAGATTTATATTTCATATGCAGCTTTTACATATGCAGTTTTTACATATGCTTGTTACGTCTTCCTTAAGCTCGGCCACCATCAGCTTCAACTCAAGACTTTTCTAAGGATGATATCACGTAATCAGGTCTTTCAAGGATCAGAATACAGAATAAGCAGCTTTACACATTACACACTATTATTGAAACACACTCAATGGAGATGGCATTTTTTCAAATCTGAGTAGATTTTAAAAACATGATTTACTGTCTTACAGGTTAAGATAATTAGCTGTACCAAAATAACTGCAAAATTAGCACAGGGAGAACTGGTTCCAAAGCTTTTATTGTGTCGAATTTGCAAATATATATTAAAAAAAAAAGTAAAAATTTGAGATAAATTAAAAAAAATAAATAGCTCAGTAACAGGTCCTACTTCCTTCAAGGAAAAACAATTACAAAAGGGACCTAAAAAAGACAGCAACAGCTAGTTCTTTCATTTGCGTAAATTTAGGGAAGTGTAATATACCTACACTTCAGACCATGCAGCTGACTGGTCTAAAAAACTTTTTCATACAGAAAATTGCACAAATGTAGTATTGTTATGGTAGGGACTGAATTTGGGGGGTTTGTATATAGCACACTATGTTTAATAGTATTTCATAAATGGTATGGGAACCTTACAGCTTTTTCAAAGACATCTTTGAAATTGAATACTGGAAAACATATACCTAAAGAAATCCAATATTTCCTTACCCCACATTAAAAATAAGGCGTTAGTAACTTAGCTCCTCAGAGACTATCTAGATTAAGCTATTAGCAGAGATTATTACATTTTGTAATGAGTTTAATCTCACAAAGGGCTGGGGTAAGAGAGGTCAGAGCTAAGGTTATCAAAACACACGGTAATTTTTCCATTAAGAATATAATTAAATAAATGAAGACAAGAACCTAGAAAGTCTAAATTTATTTTAAAGTTTCACAATTGTATTTTATCCCATACGAAAGTAAGCTTAAAGACAGTGTAAAGGGTATGTTTTCCTTCCATCTTACTCAAGATTAAATTGAGAGGTGCATTTGAAAATTTCTTTCCATGTAAATTACATATATTTTATTTTATTACACCTTGTTATTTTAACGGTTAATGGAAGTTAGAAAAAAACTTCAATGGGAAACAGTGATACATTAAGTTGGTGCTTATGACATAAAAGTAGATGGAAATCAGAGCTGCAACGTTTCTTCATGGAAATGTAAATGAAATAATACAGTACATACAACACACAGATTATTCAAGTGACTGAGGCAATTTATGAAGATGGATTAGCCAATAAATGCAAGAGAAAAAAATAAAAATTCTTGAATGAGGAATTAAAATTGGCAGTATGCAGTGATTCATTAATTGGTGGAGCATTTCTACAGTCTCCCTCCTCCTCTGCTATGTACACTCCAACTCCATCATTAAACCTGTCTCAGCACAGGTCCAGATACAAACACAACCATCCAGGTATTCTTCCACAGGAAATCAGGTAAAAAAAAATGAACAACCACACAACACAAAGCATCTCAAAGTTTATCTTGAAGCACTTATATCTGAATCCTATTCATAAGGAATATGAATGTATAGTTACATATAATAATATACAAGAATAAATAGAAAAATATGTGAGAAAGGAACTGAACAAAAGACAGCTTTTTGACTGCATCAAACTTTTGTCTCTGTCCCTAGCTATCCCTGAGTACGAGATAGCTGAGAAGAAATGTTTCAAAAAGTCTGAGATACATACTGAAATAAAAAATTGTTTTTATTTTTACTTTAAAATTAAACAGGAGTTTGAAAGCTGCTCCATACGGTGGGAAATCAGCCATTAGTCTCCTTAAAGATTAATTAAATGTCAGAATATAGGGGAAAATGCCAAAGAAAGGGGAGTGAGCCTTCTTCAAGTCTGAGTAGAAATACCCAAAATACATCCAGAGCAAATGTCCACAACCATGTAAGGCACAGAAAAAACAAATATTGTCAATGAAGACTTCTAGATAAGATTTGATGTGCAACTTCTTACTAGTATTATGTAAAAACATCGATTTTCAGACTCAAATATGTAGTAGAAATTATGACATGAACTCTAGAATTTCTAGCTCAATTTTAGTGCACTGATGTATTTACAAATAAAACTGTCCTTCTGAAACAAATATCAAACTTTTTAGAAGAAGAATATCAACAAAAAGGTTTTTGAAATGGTTCTTAATTTTTTTCTCTATACAGTTACATGTTATTCAAAATTTATATAATGTCTGTGTTACTAGTGCCTCCTGCTCTAAAATAAACACAAAATATGTTACAAGACAATTCAACTGAACATGTTGCTTTGAAATTATTCTTGAGATCACACAAACAAATAAGATTGTGGAATAATATTTTCCATCATATAGAGATCAGATGTATTTAATTTTCTTTCTGCTAAAATATACAAAAGAGCTGTAAATATGTACAAATGCATATACATAATATATATTTTGATTTTTGTACTTAATTCCAAATCTGTTTTTACCCACAGAGAGCTTAATATTTCAAAAATTCTGGTTTAAGAGCTGAATTTCATTATCAGAATTTAGCAATCAAGCGGTGTGTGTGTGTGCATGTGTGCAGGATGGTGGTTTTATTAAACAAAACCTCATCTGAACAAAAATTACTTTTATAATATCACAACGTTTTTGAGGTTTTTTACATCATTAAATTTATCAGCTGAAATAGCTTTATTTCTATTAAGCAAGGAACAACAACAACAAAAAAACTTACCATAGAAGTCAACTCCTTCTTTTTGTGTTTATATCCTTGAAGACATTTTATGAACCATTTCATACTTAATGGTTTGCAAGCAATCTCAACAGTTGCAAATTGTGTGAAAAGTTGCACAGATTGACAGATTAAGTGAAAAGGTCTGTATTAATTTTCCAAATAAAGAAATGCACGGAGTGGTATTTCACTGTGATTATACTCTAAAGTACCAATTAGAACACATACCAGAAACTAGAGCAAGTTGACACTCTACAATAAAGCAAATAATTTCCAGTTGGAGGGGCAGAAAATGTTAATATGCAATGTTCAAGACTACAAGAATCTTTGTAAAAGGAAGTAGCTAATAACGTTTAATGATGCATGTCAGGAAGCCACAGTATGTAGGGAAACACAGCTGGCTTCATTTTGTAAACTATTTGATATACACATCTTTCTAGTTCACGATTATCAGCTGTGCAAGTGCCACAGGGGACAGTTTAGCCTTCAGATCAGGATATTCTTCTTGTTCTCTAAATTACAAGTAAAATACATTAATATAATATGGTGCTGTAGGCTAGTGCCCCGACTAAAGCTTATCAGCTTACAAAAAAGATTAGAGAACTCTTCTGTAAGATTCAGTTTGAACAATCTCAGCAGAATAAACAGGCTGAAGAATACCAAAATAATAAATATATTTATAATACAAATCTACACATATTTTTGAATGTCAGACTAAACCCTGAAAGTTGCTAAAATAAACATGAAATGTCATTTATATTAATTCATGCCATTTCACGATGCATGTACTTCTTTTATTATTAAATTAATATTAATAAAGAAACCATGGGTATTACGGATAGATTGCAGCTATACAAAGCAGTATGCCTCCTGCTTTACTGCAATCCAAGTTGCTCAGTGACTGCAATATGCAGGTGACAGCAATTAGCAGCAGATGACAGAAGCACTTTGAATTTGTACCAGATGGCAGCTAAGGGTCATTGGAAGCTAGCAGACCTTCCACAAGGAAACTGTTGTGTAGTACAACTATAAAACTCTTCAGTACTTAGAAATAAATTATTCAGGTTCTCAAAGAAAACTGGAAGGTCAAAATAGAATATAAAATATTATGCAAGCCATTAAAAGCTCACTTAGTGTTTACAGAATTAAATATATTTAAAATAAAACAGTGCATACAGAGCATATCTTAACCTCACAATCAGGAGAGTCATTACAAAACTAGCAGGAACATCAGCTAATGTATTTTCTAGACGATTCAAACCTGTGTTCGAAAGGAGGGGCTACATAAACATGCTTTTTCTTCTGAATATATGCTTCAATTCAAGAGGAACAAAAGGCCAGCAGAAGATGCATACATGGAATACCACACTTTAATGGGTACCCCTCCAAAACTTCTGCCAGTGGCCTCAAAAGTACTATTTCACAGCTCAAACACAATTAGCTGTATCTCATTTGCAAAAAATTAATTCCCACAATCTGCAAATTTATAAATACACCCAAATTTGCCTCTTTTTTTTTAAGCTGCAAATCAAGCGTGAGATCCCCTTAGATGGAGTATAGCCCTGCACTAGGTACTGCATAAACTACCTCAACAAGCCAAGGAACAGACAAATTGATTTGAGCTCAGAGGAGAAAGTAATGATACAGTAACAGCTGAAACAAAAACCCAAAAGTGAGAATAAGAGGTGGACATACAGCCAGAGAACCTTTAGGAATTTCAGAAGTATGTTTAGATAAGGTCACTGAAATGGCTACTCAGCTGCTGATGGGGAATCTCTTCCCATGCATAAAACTGTTAAGAAATCAACCATGCATTCACAAGTTGAAGTCGACAATTCCATAGCAGAGCAGATGAAAGATACCTGAGTTGCAATGAAAGTAGCTTTAAAAGGAAGGTGACAGGGCTGGATAGGCTAAGGAGGAAGGAACACATGGAAGGATGCAGATAAGAGCTGAAGAGGTGAACCTTCGCAAAATGAGTGCACACTAACCAAGACAGCATTTTTCAAGGTAAACAAATTGTGACAGATTATTATTATCTGATAATTTCATTTTATTAAAGACTTAAGCTTTCTTCTTCACAAATGTACTACAATGTCAGAGAAAAAACAAGCATGTGTAACATGTGTAAAGAGATGAAAGAAAGAAAGAAAGGGGTTGGTGGAACTACTAAACGTATTAGAGAGACCAGAGTAAACGGTGGAGAAGCAGAGCAAGGCAAGTGGGAAGGTAGTCAGAAGAAAGGAATACTGAATACAAAGCAGAGGAC
Organism: Dryoscopus gambensis; assembly: GCA_013389985.1. Classification (NCBI taxonomy): domain Eukaryota; kingdom Metazoa; phylum Chordata; class Aves; order Passeriformes; family Malaconotidae; genus Dryoscopus; species Dryoscopus gambensis. The sequence continues at coordinate 6,715 of WEIT01001843.1, read as the reverse complement.
TGGTGCTGGCTGAATCACATCATGAAACAGAGACCATACCTATATTAGGGAATCACAACAAACTGAATCAAACAGTTCTTCAACAGTTTTTTCAAAAAAAAAATGAAATAAACAACTGTCCAACCACTGTCAAACAAACTAGAAAGAGAGCTCTATTGTGATAGGCAGGACAAAAAAAAAAAAAGCCTATCCCTCAAACTCAGGAGCATCAGTAAGAATCTTATTTTCTTTCTTGAGCTGAGTCACAGGTCATCTATCTTTGCTTTCATAAAAGAAAATATTTGAGTGGATTCCTTGGAGACGATGAGATTAAGAAAAGATTTCACAATGTCTCCAAATCATAAAAGACATGAAACTGAATGTTGTTTTTTATAAACACTATTTTGGGATACATTCCAAAAGATATGATGGGAAGGGAATGAGCTTTAAGAATATGAGGTGCAATCCACTCTTTACAAACTAATCCAACATCTAAACCACATTATTTTCATCTGGTACAAGCTGATTTTAATGCCAAATATATCCATAGGCTTGTTCTGTGAACTGAGGTAAAAAAAGAAGGGCAAAAATTGTATTTGTTAAGAATATGACAAGCTTGTTACTTCAAGCGTGCAAACACAACTCAGTAAATTATCTTAGTTATGATCACTATGTTCAGCCTACATCAAAACAAATACTATATCCTGATATGGAGAGAACTTTCCCTCTAGATATCCATCACTGTAGACTGAGATTTCAAGTCATGTGAATCATGATGGTTACTGAGCCTCCAGTACTTAGAGAAATACATCAGCCTTCAGCTGCATAAATTACTGAGTCACATAAATGAAATCCTCAAAAGATGTTTTTATACGTGCTCTACACAAAAAGAAGGCTATCCAATAATAACAGTAAACAATAATTAATGCTTGTAAAGCATCCAAATACAAGCTGTGAAAATCCAATGAGCATCTATTTTAAGAATGCTCTGCAGGACTTAAAGATCCTAGTTTCTGACATTTAGGACATCCCTCTTTCATAATAATTCTAAAAAATAATAATTAATATAATTTGAACTTACCCATCACTAAAACTAGTATCTCTATTCCTTCTAATATAATTCCTTTCCATATTGGAAAAAATTAAGCTTATTCAGAAAAATATGAAAACAATTGCAGAAATCACTAAAATTATGCAAAAGACAAATTATATAGGCTTTTTCTAATAACAACTAGAGTTCTTAAGGACTTTAGGCACACCTGACTTTCCATACAGTTGCAGCATCAAGGTTTGGGAACTATACATTTCAGAAATGTGTTTGCATGGATCTTTACTAAGAAAAAAATAATTCCAAAAATAAGATTTCAGATTTCCGACAAAATACACATAGTAAGGAAAAAAAAAACACACAAAAAAGTGTTGACTGTGGTACATTGCTCTTATTAGCAAACACCCAGCGCACAGAACATAACCCTAATGTAGGAAAACACACAACAGCCTCCTTCCACAACATCAGTATTTTGGTTACCACCACTTTGGCTCACTCACTGCCAGCAAGGCCTCACAGGCAGAGCCTTCTAAAGGTGGTGCAGTTCTAAGCCATGGGATGAGGTTCCAAGTACCCTCTGAGAGGCTGTACCCTCTGCCCCACCCTCTCCACCTCCCAGCAGCTGCATTTTGCCAAGGGCATGATTAAATTCTGAATGGAAACAAAGCCATAAGGAGCAATGTAAAGGTAAAAGCAAACTCCCTCAGCTGATTAGCAGCAGTGGAGACAGCAGCTGAGAGGAAATAGCCATCAGGGTCTGCCTTTTTGAGAGCTCACTGGGATATTCCACATGAGCCAACTGCGCAGGGAATCTCCCTTTTACACTGTCTCCTGTAGAATGACGACATTTCCAATGATTTCTTTATTTTACCACAAATCATTCATTTTAGCCTAGTTTGCTGCAGGCAAAATACATGTAATTTCTGGTGAATAAGCAACAGGTTGTTGCTATACCATAACTTGATCAATTTTAAGAATTGTTCTGACTGCTTTGTGAGATTAATCCATTTTAATAGATTAATAGCGTACTCCAGAAATGGTATACTCCACCACTGATCCTTCCTTAAACACCACTGTGAAATGACATTGAACTACTGAGACAAATTCTAACCTATACATGTTCCAAAAATACTAAGACAACAATCCAAGCAACTTTTTAATGGGAGTCTCCAAAATCAGAAGAGAGATCATAGAACATCAAGTAACATTCTTGATGAAAATCACAAGAATTTAGGACTCCAAGTTAGACATGGCTTTTGGCTTGTCATTCACATTCTGGCACATATCAATTTTTATCCTTCTACAGTCTTATAATATGGAATTATTCTAACATTGTAAGAATTCTACAGCTGTGAATAAATTATTTGGCTTTGCAAAATCAGTGGAAGAGTTTGCCATCAACTCTAAAATACAGTAAACTCAGAAGTTTACCCATAGTACAGTGAGAATTTTCTCTCACTACCAAAGAGCCATTCCCTCACTTGTTCTGTATATTGTTGTATAGCAATGATTTTGTTTAGAACTAAATGTATATTGTTGCCCATACCTTGCGATGCAGTAGGATTGTAAACAGAAAGTGGCACCAACTGAAAAAGGACAGTGATTCAACATCCATGTCCCAAGCAGCACTACCCTAACACACCACAGCCAACCTCTTCAGTCTGGTCCTTGTGCAGCATCCCGGCTGAGTGCCTCAGGCACCACACAGCAATGTAGTGCACCACACTACTTACATGCAGCCAGAAAAGACCTATCACGTGCCTTGGTATACCCATTGCATGATAGGTTTAATTGTTGGATTCAGAGCAAATCAGAAGCTAGGGCATAGGTTATTCTGTATGTTTAACTTGTGGATTGATAGCAGGCCACATCGTGGAACAACTTCTTCTCTAGCTCAGGTATATAACAGCAAAGTAGATAAGCAAGTGATGATCTAATATTTTTGAGATGCCAAAGAAAATACATTAGGATCAACTTTATTCTAAGGCTACAGGCATCATGTGCACACAAACCCACAGAAATCATGTGCACGCAACCCCAAAATTAGTAGCTTTTGAAACCTACTGTACTGTACTGTAAAACATTCAGCTAGGTTGGATGAGAAATGAAGTCGAATACCTTAAACTAACCACTCTCAATTCCTGTTTCTTTTGTGGCTCTTCCACTCTCCCCCCATTCCACCTCCTTTATCTCTTGTGCCTCAGTTTTCCATTTGTAGTACTACCATTTTATTTCTTTTGAGAACAATGTAAAGAAGAAGAGAATAAAAATATATACACTGCTATATGAAAAGCATTGCTAATGTGGATAAAAGTACCCCACCAAGTCTCTGAAAAGCAGCAGCATGCTGTAAATACAGGAATGTACAAAAACCTCCAGTACAATGGACTGTTTGCATGAAGTGATTTCTGTCTACATATACACTCAAGGAAGTCAATCAAGACATTCAGTCCTATTGTTTTCTTATTGTCTTAATATCACGGTATAAATCTAGCATTCTTCCAGTTTTCTATATATGAAAGAAAACTGAAAACCTCAGGTCCTTCATGTGGAATTATGCTTTTTCCATACTAGTCATCTAAGAATTGAAATTTCCACTTTGACACTCTTGCTATTTCAGGTTATGGAGTTAAAGATAATTATAGCAGGTAAATGTTCTCTCTGTCTCAGAGTAAAGGACACAGAAATTCTTTGGTTTGCCAAAACACTGCTGACTGTTTCCAAGCATCAACATTCCTATGTTCTAATTTTGGAATGAAAAAGGTGCCTCCTCTGCCGTTTAGCCCTTTCTTTCCAAACTTTTAAAGAAAAATACCTGTTGTCTTCCTCCTTATCTAACACTGTTCCATCCTTCTTGCTGAGAGACTCTAGGCTTTTCAAGGTACTATTCTCCTTCCTTTGCTCAGAGATGACAGCACATGGAGAGAAAAGCATCAACACTATTATATGTATTTTCTTGTAGGCTGATCCCACAAATTCTCCTGTACACCAAGAGAGGGATTCTTGTACTTCATAAGAAGCTGGTAGTTTAGCACTTTCTTGGACAGAAGCTCTGTGTCAGGGCACAAACAAAGTACTACATATACTTGAGGTGACAGCTTTCTCAATTTTATCCAATACAAAGAGAAGTTTTTAGGAGGATTAACTACAGCAGACAATATTCCAATAAAAAGTGCTGCATAAACATTTTTCTTATAAATCCTTAACATCTGCCAAGAAGAGCCATGTAACAGTTTTCACTGTTCTATTTTACCCTGACCCTTCAGACGTACAGCCAGAGCAAGCCCTTCTTCTCAAATAGACTATGAACATCAAATGATCAATTTAGTAAAAAAATATGCAAGTGAAGTTAGTGGGCTCTTGCACAACAATGTAGCAGCAGGATAAAGTCAATGCCCTTATGAAGCTCTGAACAGAAATGCAACTCGGACTTGGAAATGTCAGCCTTTGGGGTGGAACAGATAAGAATGGCTTACAAATGCCACTAACAAGATATTGGACAACCTAATTTACTGATGTTCAAAAATATGTGTCAAGGCAGGAGAAGCATATATTTTGAGTATTGAAAAAGCTATGCTGAACAGGCAAATTGGTGAAGTGGCATCAGTTTCTGGGAACACATGAATCTGCTTCAGCCACTCCATTTCACTCCAAATATAGAACTTGAGGGAGGGGTGTACTTTTTTAGCAAATATTTTTCAAAAATCATCCTCATAAAAAGGGAGAAAGAGCATAGAATTTTAAATACAAAGAAGTAAATTTGGTCACAAAACACCAGGAAGAAATTTTGTGGGAGGACAGAGAGAATAAGAGACTGAGAGAGAGAGCAGTAAAATGATTTTGCCTCAGTTTACCAGAATAGCAATTATGGCAAAAATGGCAATAGCCATTTTCAAATACCCAAGGGCAACACATACACATAAAAAGAAAAAAAAACCCCAACCACCCATTTGAGATTTTCATTTGGTAAAAAACCCAAATCAAAATAGCAAACGAGCAACAAAAGCAGGAAGCACAAGAGTAGTTAGCTTTCAGGCTAATTAAGAATTAGGGTAAAAACAATATTACTGTTTTGATGAACACTAAATAGTTACTATGAAGTTTTACTTCTGATGTTAAAATTTAACAGCAGATGTAGAATTCCATAAAATAAGGGGGAAAAAAAAGTGTTTTGAATGCCACTTATAAGAATTAGCAACATTAAACCTATTTTTATACTAATCTGAAGCACACTAGGCAGAATACATGCTGTAACTCCTTTGGAGAGGCTACTGATTTCTCAGGAGTTCCATTTAAGATAATTTCTACTCATTTTGATGCATTACTGTGTACATTCTGGGTGTACATCTATTACAAAGTCCAAGTAATTTTAATGTTTCAATCTTAGTACACAAAATACATTCCCTTGAATTTATTTCCATCTCCCACCAAGGATACTGTGTTTTTTAAACTTCACCCCCAAAATCTGTTTCCATTGATGGAAACAAGTCACATTTGCAGAAGGGCTGCACTAACAGTCTTCCTCTCTATAAAGACCAAAGCGGCAAAAGCAACTCTGAATTTAGATAACAAAAAACTGTTCTGCACTTAAAATAGGTAAGAATGAGAACACTGCAAAATGCCAGACAAAATAAATAAATAAATAAATAACCTTAGTTTGTTAATTTCCCTCTTGGTTAATTAACACCTATAAATGACCTTTAGCACTGACAAGTCCAACTTCATCCAGAAAGCCCAGGTTTAAGAATATCTATCCAAATAGGATTGATTACTGATTACAGCATTGTGAGAAGCACAATTCAATCTGATTTTTTTTTTTCTTTAAAGGCTGGAACTGCATTCCTGAGTAAGCTGATGTGACTGCCAATGAGGTAAAATGCAGAGAGTCATTACACTATAATGTTGATGTTACCACTTCTACATTTATCTGAAGCACAGAACATATATCATTTTAGACTGAAATTAAACCTTGCCAGAAATAATTTTTCTTTATATTGTTGGAATTAAAAACATACTGAATTGATCCATTAAGAAAATTCTATGCTCTCTATCTTTGTGTTTTTCAGACTGTGTCTGCATCCTTAGGCAATGAAACAATTTTTACAATTGTAATAAAACAAGTAAGTGTTGACTTTAAGTTAAGAAAATTGTTGCTTGAATGACTAAATACTTCAGCAAACACAATAAATCCTTCTAAGTTTAACATACAGATAAATCCCACGCTTGAACAGGTACATAAATTTCACAATTTTTCTTATGCAAGTTATCTTAAACTTATTTCAGTTTTAGTCTTCTGCTGAGTGTTTAGAGAAGGTCTGCATCTCTAAATTTTAGTACTGGTTCATTCAAAAAGCATCTACCCTTAAGAAGGAAAACTAAATATCTACCATTAGAAAAAACAAGTTTATAGTACAAATACAGGAGTAATGTTATTCTCCAGCAAGAAATACAACTGTAGCACTTATCTGTATTTCAGTGAAGAGAGGACCGATAAAAGAATCAGGTCCATGTATTTCTTGCTTATTTCTGGACACATGACTTTCAGTTTGACAATGTAATTTGGGAATTTTAGATCTCAGTGCTTGCTTTCTCCCAGAGAAAGAAGACACCAGCATCACTGAACTATATTCCCAACAAGAGTGTATCAACACATTGTACAGGAAAATCTCTAAAATGTTATTTTTATTT
>WEIT01001842.1:37950-51307 GCA_013389985.1 Dryoscopus gambensis | reverse complement strand
CCCAAGTGTATTGTCTGCTGTCATCTTCTCTCATATTCTTCATAATGACAGATTTGAGTTCAATTTCATTAAAAGGGACCTAGAGGAAATCAAAACAAGGTTAATGACTTCTCCAAAATGAATTTCAAATGAGATTAGAATTTGAGTTCCTGCCTCAAAACTTTTACTCCTGGCACTAAATGATATTGTTTTCGTATTTACTTTAAATTCATGATGCATATTCATGCACAAAGATTTTACTTCAACTTCATGTTTGTACCCATTGTCTCTACACCAGATATACATAATTTTATGAGTGATAAGATGACAAAAGAAGAAAAAGTTTAACAGAATTAATGAATAGTGAGAAGAAGTGATGAGAAATTTTGATGCAACCTCAGGTATGTCTGTCTGTGTCCTTTGATTTTTCCTCTGCAAAGGATCAGCTCCTTTCTGCCTGATTAGTCCAAAAAGGAATATATATCCCAAAAAAGGAGAGTGTTTCATCAGTTGATGAAGCTACTAGATTAAATCTTACATCTGGGGATGGGTTTGTCATGCTGATTAGCACTCCACAGTTCTGTCTGTTATTGGAGCAGGTGTAGCAGATTTGATAAGCTATCTAGCTGGTTTCTGAGTCAAAATTTGTGGTGAAAAAAGAGACCCTGAATCACAATTTAATATTTTCAGCAATTAAAGAGAAGAAACTTCATTCTAGCATTTCTCTAAAATACTCCCCAAAACTGCATGTAGAGACAAAGTCTGCAATCCCAGAAAAGAAAGAGCTGGGAAACCTATGGAATAGATAGAGCTTAGAACAGCAGGAGGAGTTGTGTTTATTGGAAGATGAAAGGCTATTGACACATTAAAAAGATTAGGGGGTGGTTTTCAAAACACAGGACTGGGAGAAGCAGATAAATTAGATAACATAATCTAGCACGAAGTTCTGTGGCTCTCGAAGAAACACAAAGGTAGAATCTGTTCAACAGCTAAGTAACCCAAAGCTAGGAGGGTGGTCTTGGCTAGCAAAATGAGTAATATGAGCAAGTAAAGAGCTGGATCCTGTGTGAAATATTAGTGCTACAAGCAGTGAGGAACAAGGGGGATGTGCAGAATCAGGCCCTCTTGAAAAACAGCCCTCTAGGAAAGCCATTCACTTATATGGGTAAATATTTGTCATCCTTCTTCATTCATTAGATCATGGAATCTGTTATCCCTAGGGCCAGGGAAACAATTTTATAGCCTTTTTGTTCTCTACTGTCCTTATTTGAGCATGTTCCTTTGATTGTGCTATGTTTCATTCAAGAGAAAACAGCTCTACATTTCCAGTCCTATAATGCTCAGTCAGTTACAAAAGCAGCAGTGTTCATCGAAGAACTTAATTCATTTGCTGAGGTACCAGTCTCTAGCTAATTTAGAGTTTTTCAGGAGAGTCCATATTTACCTTTATTTGCTATTTTTAAATCCATCCTCAGGTGTATTTCTTTGCTATTTTTTAACCCACATCCAGATGCATGTGTTGTTCAAAAACCATTAAAACAGATACTTCTTATTAGAGATAGAACATAACTGGCATTCATCTTTACTAAAGACAGAGAAAGGAAGTATTTTGGGAAGAGAACAACCTGATAGTAATTAAACATGAACTGTTTTTTACCTGCCCTTAAGGCTTCCAACATTCTAGAAAATTGTTCAGCACTTACTCTGGAAGAAATGAGGTGTTGGATTTCATTAATTCTTTAAAGTTTTTCAAATGGTACCATCCCTGGGGAGAAAATCTAATGGATGTCCTGGAACTTGTCAGGAGGTTACATAAGGTGTAAAATCACTGAAGGTAACTTTTCTCAGTTGTCTTACAAATGAGTACTTGAGAGGCATTCTGGGCAATTTGTGTTGCTTCTTATGTTGCACCCTTTCCACAGGCCGCAGTAAAAGCCACAGTGACACAGTCATACAGCTGTTCTGTCTAACCCCAGATTTCCTCAGGATGCTGTATCTATAAACTTGCTCCATCTCAGGATTGTTCATATCCTTATGTATGACAGTTTCCCTTCTGTCAGCTTGAAGCCTTTGGGCTTAGACTCCTGAAAAGCTCCCCAATATTTCTTGCAGCTGCCAGCCAACACATGGTCTTGGGCCTTTGCAAATGTCCCAAGAGTGTTGTTGAATGGTTATATCTGTCTGTTATGGTTTGAGCATCGTGGATTTTTCTGACTATATTGTTTTGGATCATACTTTCAACTCATTCAGTGACGTAGGTTAAAAGACAGTTTATTATTTAAAATTAAGTCACCATGTGCTCTTCAAATATCAAATGGATGACTGCGTGTTTACTAAATGAGGTCATGTAGGAATTTCAGAGCATTTTTTACATCAAAAGATCTAAAATCAAAATGTGAGAGAATCAGAACTTCCTATTTACCTTGCTAAAATATAAAAATTTTACCTATGAAGAATTTAATGGCCAAAATATTTTTAAATGGGCACAGTGCAGGGCAGGACTAATCAAGCAAAGGTATTTTTTTCATCTTTCAACTTGAACTAATGTGCTAAGTATTTTTCTATAAGGGCAGAGTATTAAGAAATAAGCCTGAAAACAATAAAGACTAAGGCAGTAATTGAGGCATTTTAAACTAATATTAGAAAACAATGCATCAGTGTTGATGATAATTGAAAACATGTACTCAAATATATGTCAATGGATCCTGGAGCTGAATTGCTGGGATGCTAATTAGTTTCATAGTTGCTCGCTGAATTGGTGTCATAAAAAGTACAGAAACCAGAAAATGTTAAGAGAGGAATGTGCAGAAGTCTAATACTCAGAAATGGATATTCATGCACAATAACAAAGAAGAAATCTTTCATCTTTAAAGTCCTCAGTCCTCCTGGCAATTATAAAATAGTTTGAAGTGCATCAATACTACAGGATTGATTCTTTTTTCCCTTTGATTTGTGTGTTTTGGTTTTTTTCCACCTAATGTATTTCAGCTCAGTTGTGTGCTGTGCAGGAGGGATGGCAGGGCTGTCTACTCAGAACTCTTCTGGGTTTGGGAATATCCCTGGTAGGATTGAGGTGGCAGAGCTTTAGGAGCAAGCAGCAGTAGAAGCACTGAAATCTTCAGCAGAAATTCTGGGCATGTGCTCTTCTTGCAAGGTAAATGTGCTCAATCCACAGCACCCTTGTTGTTGATTAATTTCCTATTCTTTGAGAGGATAGGAAAATATATAGTATGAAAACCTGAATTCTTAAAGGTAGCACTTCTATCTAAGGGGTGAAAGATCTTCATTGCTGATAAAATTTGTTTTGTTCAAATCGAATATTGTTCTGAAATGAAAAGTTGGTGTTTCAAAAAGCACTGATCTAGTTAGATGGTTTTGGGACTTCCCATTTGTTTTCTTACACGAACCAATTTTCTTGTTATGAATTTACCAACTGCCTCAGTTGATCTAAATTACAATAAATTTATGGGGAAAAAAAGTTTGAAAATTTTAATTTAGTTTTAATGCTGATTTGTTAAGGAGGATTTTGTATCCAATACTGTGGAGGCCAATAAAAATTCTCAGTAGTTGAGCCTGAAACTTGGTAAGAGAGAAGAGGGGAAGGCACTGCTCTGCCAGTTTGTCACTTAGATTGTGGCACATTCCAATGCACCCAGAGCTGTTTTGCCTGCCTTGATTCTCTGTAGGCAAAATGTGTTTGGAAACTCTGGCGGGTACATCCACACAACTCTCTCCCATACATGAGAAACAGTGGCTTCAAAGGAGCTGTTCTGGCTCTGTTTCTTACAAGTTGTCATCCCAAAATGTTCTAGCAATGTATTTTTGGAGAAGACTTAAATTAGGTTAAAATTTCCTATAACTATTATATTTCTAATTCATTGTATGAAAAGGAAAACAACATAAGTAAACAGTCCTTTCTTGCTCAATGGTCTGTTTATGCTTTGAGTATGAAACACAATGTAATATTTCATTTTGGATCTAAATAATTTAATTTTGCAGGTCTTACCATTGCAAAATGAATTGAAGTCTCTGACCTTCCTCAGCCTGTAGCAGCATTTCACAGTCTGGTTGGTTTGGCAGCAGCAACTCTTACATGAATTGCCGAGTGTGGGATTGAATATCCACACCTTGCTGCTCGCCCTTCTGCCAGCGTTCTCAAAATTGTGGCATATCTGGGCATGTATTGGGGTGTAGCTTTCAGTGCTTCTGTAGTGACTTTTGAGCAATAGCTGGGTACTCCTTACTGTAGTCTGTCCTATGAAATTTAGAATGCAGTTCACAAGAGGCCCTTCTCTGTTTTCCTTAAAATCCAGCTGGATCCTAGGAGGAGCTGGGGCATAATTATCTTAGGCCCTTTACAAGGGGAGGGAAGCAGGCTTACACAATTTAGCTTAACAAATTTGGTAGGACTGGAACACAAGGAGAAGGAGATTAGTGACTTTGGCTTTTGTGTTGATTAGGAGAGATGCTGATGTTGTCTCAAGGATTTATTTTTTTTCTGAATTTGCTAAACAGTGTTTGTTTAACCGAGGATCTGACTTAGATTCCATAGAGCTTTACTCCCAAGAGATTCATGTGAACAACTCTTGGCTAGAGGAACTGTAGTAAGAGATCTTTTACGTCCCTAAGTAGCAATTATTTCCTACTGTGAAGTTTCACAGCTATTGAAACTTCGTGTTCGGCATAATTGCTGTTCTATTTGATATTACAATGCAATCATATCAAACCGATTTTGTTCTCTCATAATTAACAAGGCTGATACAGGAGTCACAGGCTATGACAGGAAAAGGAGCTGGAGCACATCCATTTCTGAGAATTCCTTCCAAAAAAATTCCTAACATTTTGTTTTCTATCTGAAACTGGTGGATCTTTCCTTCAGCTAAACTATTCACCAAGAAGACCAGTATCTTTGGTATTTTTATTCTGTACTGTATCCTGTCTTAATTTCTATTAAATTAAAAATATTTTAATACAGCATTAGAGCAGCCATGCTCACTTCCAGGTGTGCTGAACTCAGCACTGTTCCTTACTTGGGCACCACTGGCTGGCTTGCTGACAGCATCCATGGCTGCTATGATCAGTTTTTGCATTGGGTCCAAGCTGCACCCCTGGATTAGTATGCAGTCTTGGTGTTACAGGATTCCCCTCAATTATGGTAAAAGTCTCAAGAAAGCGATTCTTGAACTGTTTCATTACAAATGTAAGTCTTTTGCACGCACATCCAGCACTTGCTGAATACTCTCCACAAGGCAGTCTTGCATGTTAACAGAAAAAATTGGCATAAACTATGAGGAATCAACAAAGCACTCTGCAGAATGTTTATCTGGCCCTATAGAAATTCCTTAACAAGTCTGCAAGACCTCGTAGGATCCCACAAACCACACTGCAGAGATCCAAAACTTTCTAGCCAGCAGCAGTGCTGTAAAATAAGCTGTGGATGTTTATCTAGTCAAATGTATGTGTAATCCTAGCCATTGCTGTAACTGTGGACTGGTTTTGGAAAGAAATAAGAGAGTAAGGGTCTTGTCCTGCAAAGTGACAAATGATTTCAGCTGCTATTATGCCTGAATAATCTTTGAGCAAAAATTCTAAAGGCATATTTGCTTACACGACCAAACCCAATAGTGGTCATAGGTAACAATTTTCTGCTAACTGGGTGATTAAATGAACTTTTATTTGCTTTTATTTCACTTAGTAAATATTTTGGGAATGATATCATTTCTCAAAATGTTAATTCAATTTTTATTTCCCCTATGGAGTGCATACTGGATTGCAGGGACTGACAGCTGTAGGTGGAGCAGCTATGCCTGTTACTCAAATACCAAACAGTTACTCTGGCTGAGCCTCATGTGCAGAAGGGTTTCTTGACACCAGTCTTGACAGTTGTGGGTGTCTTGATTGGTTCCTCTGGATGGAGCTATCCTGTCATGCACTGTGAGTGTGGTAAGGAAATTCCACTAGTTAGTCCTCTTTTCTGTGTGAAAAAAGACAAAGGCATCTACTTAGGAAACTTTTACGAATGAGATGTTGCAGGAGATTGGGTGACTGGACTGGCTCCCTGACAGAATTTTGCTCATATTGGTAGTATAAAAAATGAAAAGTTATGACAACTGGATATAGATGTCTGATGGGTTTTCTAGAATTAAAAGTTGGCAAACAAACTCCTAAAATGCCAATGACAGCGAAGAAATCAAAATATGTCTGGGTTGCGTGATGTGTAACACTATAGAGATATCCAGCCAACTGAAGGATTGCAAAAAATATAGACATGCTGGGAGAGCTCTTCCTCATTTTTACCCTGCTTTTTAGTAGCTCCTTTACCTACAGCTCAAGCACTTCCATGTGGCTCTTCACTGAACAATGTGAATGTGCCATCAGTTCATGCTGGGTCATGACTGGCACTCACATGTTGGCATGGAGTACAAACCAGTGGCCTTGAGACACTTGATTCCTTCTGACTGAAGTGATGATCTTATGTCATAAGAGAACTTGTGTGGTTTTGCCCGAGTTCTAGCCCTGCTGTGTGTGAACAGTTCCTAGTACACTAAATCTGGCAAGTGAACTTTAAAAACAACTAGAAAAACCAATAACAGCAATGTGATTTACTCGTGAAACCAGCCATGTAAGTTAATATTTTATAAAACACTGAATGGCCTTCACTGGAAGATCTCACCCAGCAACTGGCTTTGAGGAAATGCGAAATGTGCTGTTTCATAACATGCAAGATGGGAAATGTTATTTAAACAAAGAACATCTTTGTTTCGCTAGTGAAAAATGTTAAGGTAGTTTAAGGAGGAGAAGAGAAATTGTTTAAAAATGTCTGAAAAACAAAGTTTTCTCCAAAGCGTATCTGAAAATCTGTTTGAAATGTAATTTTTATGCCAAGTGGGATCCTGGAGCTTTCAGAAAAAAAAAAAAAAAGGAAAGGCAATGCAATATTGAACTGTTGAACCATTTCTGTATCAGCTCCACAGCTTGTTAAAGTAAACTTGAATGAGCCGAAGAATAATGCAGTCTGACTTCCCAAACAAACTACACGGGAACTTACAGCAAATAAGCAAATGAGCTATTTATTTGGGGATTCTTTTAATGGACTGGGAACTGTTGTTTTGACCAGTATGCTCATTTAATATATTTACATTTAGGCCTGATCTTCGCCAAATGTCGCTTTTGGGTGGGTATGGCACAGCATCTGCAGCAGGAAGGGAACCTATGGAAATTGTTGGAACTTGCAAGGAAGCTGGATTAGACCAAGCTATTGAAGTGATAAAGGAGTCTGATTCTGGCATTACCCTGGGTGAGAGTTCAGATATTTGCTGTTCAAATTACTCAACAGTAGACTTTCCAAGCTACCTCATGTCTTGAGTTACACTGAGTATTTCACTGTTCACTTTACATTAATCATGTCAAAATCTTGTTTCTGCTTCCTTTGAATCTATCCAATTTGCACTTGTAATCCAAATACTAAAATTGTCAAACACCTCTTCTCTCCTTATATGCCACCTATGTCTTATCTGATGTTAGCAGTCATTCCTTTCTTGGTTTTGCCCATAAATACAGACCTTTACAATCATTAGTCAGCTTCAGAGCATACACTTGGTAGTGCTCATTCTTCTGTAATGATATAGCATAAGACAAAAGGGTTAATCAAGGCCCTAAGACCAATTTCATCAGGTTTACACAATTTGTCATACTCTGAAATTTTGAGGTTTTGCAACTGATGTATATTCCACCTCCAATGTAAGTCAGTCCTGTTCTTTATGATTAGACCTTAATGAATAATGAATCACTTGGTATCTGTGAACTCTTCTGGGAACTTTCCTCATCTTAAAAAATAATGAAGGCCTTTACTGCAGGACTGGGGACAGTGGAAATACAAAGAATTGGCCACAAACCCAAATGGTTTTGGTTTTTTACCCTTTGAATAGTACTGGTTTATAGCAAAGAAATGTGAGATGAAGTCACTGAAGTTACTTCACTGGGCCTCCCTCATTGTGTTAATTCTCATTAAAAAACCCCACCAACAACCCCAAACTTGCTTTGCCTAAAAATGGGTAACCCAGCACTGCCAAGACTTATGCAGGGTAATCAGCTATTCAGCCTGAGATTTCTCAAAGAAGGGCAAGCTTTGGCCGACATTCATCTTCAATTGCAACAGTAACAAAAAAGTTTGTGTCATGATATTTCAGGGCAGTTTAATTTCTGTAGGATAAATATACATGGAAAATATTAATGGAAATCAGGAAACATTCAGTTTTCACACATCCCATCTACAGCACAGTATAAGCCACTAAGTTGAAATGTGCCAGCTAATCATTCCTCTTTCATTGTAAAAAATTGCAAATGCCTATGAAGGCATGTGAACAGAAGACAATGGTGCCAAATACGTGGCAGAAAATTCTTAAATATAATAGCTTTTGTGCGCTGGATTGCCTGAAGCAACTGAGCACTTGCTATGCAGGCAGCTGACACGTTTTGCACCTCTGCTGAAAGCTGAGGGGGAGCCTGGGTCTTCTGTGCCCTCGGTCCCGGGCGTTGGAAGCGCTGTACATCCCTACAGCTGGAATCGAGCCGGCTTCTCCAGCTGACCCACGGATCCAGTTGGCTCCTTTCAGAGGCAGCTGCATGCAGCCCGCAGCCAAATGCATGGGTCATCACGATGAGGGGCCTCTGAGAGGAGAGGGGTATGGAAAAAAAGGAAGAGAATTGCCAAAGTGCCTCCCCCAGCAAAGCGGGCTGCTGTAGAAAGAAATGTTAAGTGCAGTTCATTTGGTATAGTCACATTAAAAAAAAATCCAGCAGAAAACACTCAAAGTCCTAGAAATTTGTTATTAGTCAAGATGTTGATATACTCTTCCCCTGAAGATTAAAGAAATTATTTTTAAAAGGGTCAGAGGCTTTACGTGTAATAAAATAGTGAATTCCAAGTAGAATGCTGCATTGTTAAAAATATACACAATAAAAAATCAGTGTTTAGGGTTAATGATTTGTGGTTTTAATTTTCACTCACTTAATGGTCTCTTTTGGATTTTTTTTGGTGTAAGTCCTAAGTTTGTAAGGATGGCAAATCTTTCCTGATATAGTCCACACTGCATAAGTAAGGAAGGCTATACCAGCTGTGACAATTTCTCTGGAGATACATACGAGCTGTAACATCAGGAAGAAAGGCAAAAATGGCTCTATCCTGCCTCTGCCTTTCACTTCCATCTGAGGCTGCCAATTCTTACACTAGAGACTACGTAGGCCACTGACAGGTGGGGATCTGGTAATTTCAGCAGCACCTTTCCAGATCTTTATATCACCTTGCACTGACCATATTTCCTTCACAGAAGAATTCTTCACTGCTTTATCTGGTTTAGAGCTGCTTTGCATTGCTGGACCCAGGTTTAATGGATGGGAGTCAAACTAGATGATTTTGTTCTAAGCAACTATGCAGGTGATAGCTCATAAAGGAAGATTTACAAGCTAAGTTTACTTCTAGAAGACTCCATGTCAAATGTTTTCAGCTGACAATCTTAAAATGTTTGACTCACTATTTATCCAGTAAACTCAGATTGGAAAGACAAAATTATGTATCTATATTGCAAAAATATCTGAAATAGGTGTAGCTTCATTGCTGTCAGTGAGGATAATCCACTTGCATTGATGTATCTGATGCTGTAAGTTTGTTGCCATCACATTTGCATGCATTTTAGGAACACGGAAACAGCAGGGAAATCAGACATTTCTGTATTAGACTGCTTTTATTCCCTTCTATGCTCAAAGCAGACCTATGGTTGCCCTAGACCTGGATGTTGCTCTCCATGTAACAGTACACTAAATTCCTTTGGCTCATGCACCTCAGTCACTTGGAGGGCTGTTGCAGAAGATGGAAAATGGTACAGCCAAAAATCCTTCTCTGTTGCCAGGCCCCTGGGAAGCACAGCCAGCCCTGTGGTTAGAAAGCTCAGGAGAAATGGAAGCTCTAATGTGGTGCTGATTTTAATACAGACTCTAGGAGACTGAAGAGATGTACAGACCATCAAGCCTGACTTTACTGGACAAACTGGGAACAACTTGAAACAAAAAAATTGGTAGGCACATGGGTAAGTACGTTGGGCAGAGGGATTAGTGCTGCTTATGCAGATGTCGTATTTCACAAACCCATTAAGAGTTCCTTGAAGGATTCAGTGAGCATGAGGAGGATAAGGGAAATCTACTTGATACTGCTGGTGCTAAAGCTCTAAACTAAACCCTGTATTTTTATCAGTAGAGTTACTCCAGAAATATACCATTCATGACCACCATGGCCAGAGGTTTAAGGAATTATTAGCAATTTCTAGAGCTGTGTTCTGCTATCTTAGGCGGTGGAATCTTGAATTACTGCAATGTAAATTCCTGGTGCTACAGTGGGTAGGGTGTACATGGAGTGGTTCTTGCAGGCAGAGCCCTGGAACTGAGGCTCTGAGCAGAACAGAGAGTGGAGGTTTGGCCTGCAAGCAAGCAGTGCTGAAATACTTTATGTGGTATAACATAATGCACGTCATCCTCAGCTTCCACACATGTGCTCTATTTAGTGACCTCAGCAGGGCCTTGCGTAACACTGCCTCTTAAGTCTTAGGAGTATTTATTTTTATGATATCTTGCATAGAGAATGCATGAAATTTTTTAATAGCTTTCATTAGCACATGGAACTGCCAAGATTGGATTCTAGGTTTGAACACCAACAGATGGATTTAATTTTTTCATTCGGATGAAACAACAAACTGTCATCATTTATTGTATGCTTGATTAATGTGCTTTGGTGTTGTCTTGATAACTTGAAGCAGTGGCTTTTCCTAATAACACATTTTGTAATATATTTCCTTTTTGTCTGAGATACAGACTTGGCTGTGGTCATTGGTGCAAATGACACAGTAAACTCAGCAGCACAGGAAGATCTCAATTCTGGTATCAGTAGCATGCCAATACTGGAACTCTGGAAAACAAAACGAGGTACTAACAGACAGCAACAGAGTTTAGTACAGTGTTAGTTATGGTATATTCACTTCTCACAAGAGAAGTGCCAACATAGAGAAATATATACAAGAAATATCTTTTCTAAATCAATGCCTCAAAGATGAATACACATAGGCACATAAAGCTGAAAATGACCACTGCCTGTGGAGTGGGCAGAACTTTGCAGAGGACCAGAAAAGCAAATCCTGCCACTGCCATCAGACCATCCATTTGTTGGAACTGAGGCATTGCATGTTACCTTGATTTCTTGAATCTACTGCGTTACTTTTCATGGACTTCAGAAAATTCAAGCTTTTTTTTGTTTTGTTTCTTACTCCATTCTTTTTTCAATGAATTCTCCTTTCAAAATGAGCAAAATCAGCTCAGCCATGCCTATCTTAGAGAGCATTCTGCATTCAAGAGTCTGGCACTATAATTTTGTTGGCAAATTCCCTGGAAGCTACTTCAGGCATTGATTTTAAACCAGTTTCCCTGATAAAGTAAGCCATGTTCAAGGAAAAGAGGAAGCTTTTGGTGATGTAAAGGTTTCTGTGTTCTATGTTTTTGCCAATACAGTCATGATAGAATAGAATGCAAGCACCTTTGTATTCTTAACCAACACAGGTATGCAGATCAAAACTGATATTGTAACCACACTCAGACACGTGTGAGGTTAAAAGAGGAAGTAATGTGATCCAACTGCTTCAAGCAGACTGAGGTGCATTACATGACATTTCTGACAATTGAAGCTCTATCAAGTTGCTTCCTTGTCTGCTGTAAATATGAAAAAAAAAAAAACCCACAGGAAAAAGACTGTAGCATTGATTCTGTGCAAAGGAAACCTGGGAACAGAAAAACTATACTGCATGTTTTCAGCTCCATAGACAAAATGCAGTTTCAGGTCAGGTGAAATTCATGCTGCATTTGGCAAACAATTTAGTCATGAAACTGAAACCTCAAAAATAATTTTTGAAAGGAATAAGACATTACGATCTTGAAATATAGAATTTTTATTTAGCATTAGCAGCAACATTTGAAATGTAGGCTGAGTTTCAGCTTGAGCGAACTTCTTTTGCTGGAACCCAAAGTATTCTTCTTCTGTAGAAAAGACAAAAAGGATGCTTTTTTAAATTTAAAAGAATTTGATTCTCTTCAGTTCATTAGTATCCATCTCCAAAGCAAATAATTTCAGAAATTGTACTAAAGCCTTTAGATTTCATGCCAGTTCAACTGGCTTATGGGCCCAGCTTCATATATAGACACTTTTACTCAGAGGCAGTAATTAACTTTACAGGTAAAGGAACCACAGCGCACAGGATCAGAGGGTGGAGCAGGATTCAGTCTGGGGTATGTTGGTGTAGCACATTCTCTTCTGTGGTATGTTTCTAAACATCCTATTGCAACACCAGTGGTCTGAGAAGTCAGCAGTAAAATCATGTGGCAACCACACCAGTATTGCTAAAGTTAGACAAAAATTTCCACTTTCCATGAGGTGAAAATACACTCTGCTGTCTGTTTTGCATTAGAGAACTAGTTCCCACCTCTTGCTCTGGAACTTCAGAATTATTTGAATTTATTTCTGGCAGATAGGGGTGAAGAAATCACACCACTGAGTGGTTTTACTTTAATGTGATACACTACTTTCAAAATTCGACAGCATCTCATTTCTCTTCAGAATCCATAAAATGGCAGCTACGTGTTATGCCTCCCAGCAAGTGAACAGGAAGAATGTGGTAGATTTTTCATATAAACACTTCCTATAAATGTTGGTAGTACTAAGTTTCACCAGTCGCAGTTAACATTCTTAATGACAGCACTGGAATGATACTAAAATGGTGTCCCTCAAGACAAGGAATAACAGGTCAGAACTTTGCTGAGTCCTTCTGTACTTCAGTAGGTGACCTCATATTCTGGTATCAGCAGATCAGGGGTTTAACTGCCACATATTTTGATCTTAGTGGGAAAGCTTTCCTGTTGTAATTGTGCTGCAGTGACCATGAACTTCTGTGTCCCAGAACACTCTGAGACACAAGTTAGTGGTACCTGGGAGTGTATTAACTGCATTATTGCAAATTATGGGAAATTCATACTAAGTTTCCCTCCCTTCTTATTTTGGCACTTTCAAAGGTAGGGATAGGTAGAACAGATTTTCATATCACATTACATTTTATACAAGTATGCTATAACCATCATTTATGTAGACTGATTTTTGAAGCATTCAGGCAAAGTACTGAAACACAGTGAAAGGGAAAGGTAAGAACAGATCCTTGTACTCCTCTGCAGTTGGGCCTGATGAAGACGATGTGGAAAACCAGATGGACTCAAAAATTGCAAGAAGCAGTAGCAAAGAATTTAAATCAGGTAAGATTACAACTGCTTTGGGAGGTTGTGCTGTAGATTC
>WEIT01001842.1:9327-26346 GCA_013389985.1 Dryoscopus gambensis | reverse complement strand
AGCGGAAGCGGTCCGCGGCTGAGAGCGGCTCCGGGCCGCCTCGGCGTGAGGGGTCGGTGTCCGTGTGGGCGCCGCACGGCCCGCAGGGGCTGTTCCGCCTTTTGTGTCGCAGAAACCTGGCCAGGAACCGCTTCCAGCTTCCCGGGCCGGGGGCAGGATCCCGCCGCTCCCGGCTGGGCCCGCGCCAGGTGTTTCCTGCCCTGTGCCCCGTGCCCCGTGCCCAGCTCTGCCCCCTCCGTGAGGCGGTACCGCCTGGAAACCGCTGCGCTGTGAGGCTGCGGCTGTGTGTGACTCCCATGAGAACTCCTGGAAAGACAGATTTATTTATTTTTAAACTCTGTATTTCCCCCCGCACCCAGTAGTATCTTTAGAGCATATTTGTTGACAGCGAGGGCTGGAAGAATTGGGCTGGTGCATTCCTCTCTTCCTTGTTTTGCTCTCTCTCTGAGGGGGACGTGGGACCTCTTCTGTGGGGTTCCTTGGCCTGGTGGAGGATGCTGCTCCATAGTAGAATTTATCCAGTGTTCAGTCTTTAGTAACTGCATGTTTAGGTGGAGGTGACTAAACTAAAGCAGTAATTTTGGCGTAGGGAATATTTCCGTGCAGTGAAATAAAGTGATGTACTAGTTGTAGTAGCTTTGGGAGAAAAGTTGACACAGGCAGTTTTTATGCCAAATTTTGATCTCAGTTACACCCTAAAACCCTCACTGACTTCAGTGGTATTACATTCAGTGGCAAAGAATTCCTACCAGCATGGTTGTTAGTTGTTTTGTTTTGATTTGATCAGTTCTTCATGCTGGCACCATGTAACACACTGCAGTAGTAGCAAAAAATAGCAACATTTCACCATATTTTTTCATCACTTTATGCTGTGATATGTTATGATGTGCAGTAGTTAATTATGTAAAAAAAAAGTTTATTGGGTGCAAAAAATATTTTATAATGGTTTCTAAAACTCTTTCTTGCCAAACTTAATTATAGTAGGTTTTGCTAAGTTTACCATATCTCATTTTATTTGAATTATTTCCTTGGATGCTTAATCCAGAACTCATTTGGGAACCAACCAAGCTTCCTCTTTGTTTAAAATAAGGCTCTGAAGTGTGAATTACTTCTTTGTATACTTCTATACAGTTATTTACAAAACAGAACATTCTTGGGAATGCTTGTCATGTAACTTTCACGTGAGGTTCTTTATTTCAGAATATACTAAAAGGACAAATTTGTTTTTTCAAACCAGCATTTCTCACATTTGGTTTCTGCTCAGTTGTAACTCTAAAGTTTGCATTTTTAATTACACTGAACTCAGCATATACCAGTTGATCGATTTCAGTAAAAACTTTGGCTAATCTGCAACCCTCACATAGCTCCCAACTTGTGAACAAAATACTGAATACATGAGAATAGTGGTGGATTTGTCACTTTTTTCTTCAGTGTGCGTTTTAGAAGTGCATGAACAATAATAGTGCAATACTGTGGAGGCAGTGAGAAGGAAATGGAAGCTCTATCTTTGTCATTAAGTACCTTTACATTTCTTTCACATATTTCACCTGTTTCTTAACATCTGAGGACACGCAGTAGTATTTTGTGTATTGGCAGAAACGACAATGAACATGCTGTCTGTATGCTCTGGGGATAGCTTTCACTGTCACTTTTAGTTGTCTAAATATTTGCTATATTTATATANTAAATGTGTATATTATATAATTTTAGTTGTTTAAATATTTGCTAATATGTTATCTTAGCAGTTTTTAAAACACATTTGGATGAGAGCAATTCTTAATGTCTGTCCTCAGAAAATGCAAAAGCCTCCTTTTATTTCTGAAGGATTATTAGGGTCTCAAGATTTGGTGAGTCTAATTGGTATTATTTTAAATACCCATGTGCGTGGAGAAGCGAACGTGTAGGAGTCAGGCCCTGAGCAAAACCCTATCAATGTAAATATTGAGACTTGAGTTTGAGTGTAGATTGTATTTCCAAGACCCTCGGGCACTGCAAGAGAGCTTTGCAGAAATGGCAAACCTTTAAGGGAGCAGCCTCTCTGCTGCTAACTTTGGTTTTCCTCAGAGCTGCCCCACGGAGGAAAATGTCTGCCTGCTGCACAGCAATTCTGTGGCTGGACCCGTGCTTGGGTGATGACACTGAATCAAGCTTTGCTTAAAAGATTTGATCTTTTCTCTTTCTAACATGAGAGAAGGTCCTGAACACTGAGGCAAAAGGTTCTGATGAGGATGAAAGGGGGAATAATTAGTTCTGATTTTAGCTTTCTCTCTTTCCTTATGCTAGTAAGTCTGCTACAGAAATCTTTGACTATATATGCCTTTCTGTTTTGTTGAAGAATTTAGTATAATGTGGTTACCAGTGATTTGTCAGAAAGACATTCTTCTTGGAAGAAGCAGGACATTCCTTTTGACCTGCCTAGATTATTTGCAAGTATTGATTCACTCAAATCCTTTAAACCGGAAAATTTTCTCTTTTGAGCTTTGAACCAGAAGTTTTTCTCCCACTGGAACAAAGAAACAAAAAATGATTGAAAATATGTGGAACATTTCATTATAAAATCTAATTTCTTTCTTTGAAAGGTATATATCTAAGAGGAGGAACCTGGCATAAAAATGGAAACACTTTAATTTAGGATAATATCAAAACACAGTATTGATTTTTTTACATTTTCTAATTGGTTTTACTTAACTATTTTACCCTGAAATCACACCATCACAGAAAGAACATGTGTATTGATAGTTTCATTGCGGTCAATAGCATTTCACTGACTTACTTTCTTAAAGAAATCTTTTGTCTTGCTGCCCTGCTATTAAAATAGAACATCAATGTCTTCAGCAATACCAGAGTGCTTAAAAACGCACCGATTACTCTGTTTTAATGCTTACTGAGTTATTTCAGCAAAGTGATCAACTCGATGATTAAGTTCAAACAACTACCTTTGGTTTCAACAATTTGCTCAACTATTTAAGCTGCTAGTTTAAATTCTTTGCTAGATCAAGGGGCACAGCTTCCTTCAGTGCTTCCAAGGCTGTTCTCAACAGATGGAAGGCATTACTGGCCTTTCCGAGAACTTAAATTGCATGTGATTTTATTTGTCTCTTTAGAAACATAATGACCCTTTTTTTTTGAGTTATCTCCTTCTCTAACTAAAAAGTTATAGTCTTTTTAATTACTCTGTGTCTGCTGTAATGGGCCTCCCTGGCCTATTTCTGTTTTTCTGGCTCTTTGAGATGATGTAATCATCCCTGAATGCAGGACATGAGAGAGGAGGAAATCAGCGTCTGCATTGCAATGTTGCCAGAATTAGGGATTCTTAGATGTAAAATGCATTTATATTTGTATTGCAATTCTTTATGCAAAATGAAGGTCAAAGATTACTCAGTTTAATCTTTGCATTTGTAGGATTTTCAGAAATAGCCGTTTTTACAATGTACTGACTGCAGAAGGAGTGGCTGAGGCGTATCTCTCTTGACGAGCTTTGCTCTTCGGTGGGTAAGTCACAAAAAGATTATTCCTTTAGTGTCATATGTAAATATCTGTGTGAACATCAGTCCACTCTCAGACTTGGAGAAGAGAATAAACACGTGTCACTGACGCACAGAAACGTGCTGGAAAAGTGTTTTCATGCTAATATGGCCCAGCCTATCTAGAGGAACATCTTCCTGCCCTTGAACAGAGCACCCGACAGGCATTGCTCCAGAGAAGTGTTTACAGCCTTCCCTCAGGCTGGGAGTGTGAAGTGTCAAGTTTATAACTTTAAAGAGTTCTAAAAGTTCTAAAAAGTTCTGAACTAAAGTCCCAGTTCTGGCTGGGTTTTAGGAAGATTTTGTTTAGGCCTAAACAAAGTGCAGGCAAAAGTCTATGCAAGCATGTTCTCCACGGGTGGTGGTGTTAATAAAGGAAAGATGAGCCCCAAATGATAACTTTTAAGCCTTCCAATCCTTCCAGTGACACAGGGGGACTGTACAGTGTGTAAAGTTTTGTGCGTAGACACATTTAGATGTAGATCCAGATATATGTATGCCTGATTGGAGCTTTTAATCAATAAAATCATCAATCCAGCTTCTATTTCTAGCTAAACTTGGCTAATTTTTCTAAGACATTGTTACCGAGCAAATTACTACAGAGGAAGCTCTGACTCAGACAAGTGAGATGTGGAAAGCAAAGGACTACGAAATATTTTTAATTCTTTTTATAGATAAGACAAGAAAGATCAAATTTTCTTATTTTCTTTCCTTGGGTGCAGAAATGGAATTGCACCTATCTCTGTGTGGTTTTAGGGGGTAAAAAACCCAGCTTGAAAAAGGACTTTGATTTCTTTCTATCTCCAAGAGTATCTTGTAATCACCTAAAGTGTCAGCTTTAGACCTTTGTTCCTCATCCGAAGTATATTCACAGTTCATAGTGTGACTTGTCTTGGCTGAAAATATTGTTTATTTCATTGTGAGAAATAGAATTAATTATGAAATAAATATTTATAAATTTTTCAGGTTCCCAAATGCATTGCTGAGGAGTCAAATGGTAGAAATGTAGAGATGAGTTTTTTACTTTGCACGTAAAAAGTACACAGCATTCTGTCTTATGGATATGATTTGAGTTGGAAGTCAAAGAAATACCTCTGACACCAATCTAAGTTTGTCAGTTTTTCTAAGATTACATAAATTCAGATATTGGATAATGGAAATTCCAAATACTCTGTAAATATGATGACTGACTTAACCAGAAAACATGTAAATTCTGTGCTTTTTTACTCACTTCAGTCAGAACTAGCAATGGCGTTAAATACTTTAGAGAAGACAAATGAGAAGTCACAGTTTTTTCTTGTGAATTCAGGATTTAAAATCCTTAATGTGAAAAACGAGGTTCACTTTCCTGTGAGAATTTAAAAGTTTTAATAAAAAGACACTAAGAGACATGAACAATAAAGCAGAAGTTACAGCGCTGGGTACTCTTGGCTCCCAGCCAAGAGCACACCTGAGACCTGGGGTAGTCTCTTTTTATACCATTCTTGCTGTCTATTCTTTATGCATATTCAAACTTTTCCAGGAACAGTTTTGCATGGACACGCCTTGGGTCCGCCTTTTTAGAGCACGCGCATTTCCTGGCCTTGCGGTTTTATTTCTTTTGATTTTTGGGCTTGGGTCCCTTAATTCTCCAGACAGTGGGGGTTGATAACAGCTTCAAGTTTCTTCATACTTCACACATAGTGCTGATAACAGGGTTCGGGCCTCTTTGTCCTTTATGAAGAGAACCGATAGTAGTCTTGGCCTCTTCGTCTTTTATGAAGAGAAGGGATAATAGCTCTGGGCCTCTCTTGTTCTTCACACAGGGTGTTGATAAGAGTTTTGTGGGCCCCATCCTCTGTCCTCTTGGAGGTTATCTTACCCGTTCAGGTAGTTGAAACATACTTGCTGAACCCTTTGCTACAGCAAAAGCATTTCTAACACTATATAATACTCATCTTAACACTATATAATGTTTATCATAACACTATATAATATTCATTATAACACTATATAATATTCATTATACCTGCGAAAAGCCAACAATACAATATGCATTTATAACAATTCACAGCTGAGAAAACCAGGGCTGATTCTGAGCTGTGTCAGTGCTGCCTGTGTGATCTGCGTCAGGCAGTGATCCCGGCTCCTGAGGCGGGCACTGCTGGGCCAGGGTGGCTTTCTCCTTGGGAAAGTCGCTTCGGGGTAGAGTCAGAATCCTGTGAAGGGCCAAGTTCTAGATTGTTTTATAATTTTGACTTGAATTGGAAATGTGGTAGTTTTCATTAATGGCAAAAGCAACTGTTTGTAGGTGGCCTTGAATGTATCTGTCTGTAAAAAAGAGGCACTTTTTGTAAATATTCTTACACAACTCGGACTATACCTGTCCTGGAAATTTCTATTGGAAGTAGTATTCTATTACCATTAAATGAAGCAGTATTATATTACCATTAAATATCTGCATGTTTTGACAGTAAAAGTTTATGATTTTTAGATTGCATATGTCATTTGATATCCATTCCAAAACTTAGATTTAGAGCAGATTTCTATCTTCAGCGCTCATTTATTTAGATTTCATGACAATGTGGATTTCATTATCTTGTATGTTGAAACTGATTGACAAATGCAATAGAAATATGTTTTTGAAGTAGATGTAAAATAAAGAAATATTTTTCTCAAAACCTTTCTCTGTGTCAGTCACTGTTGGTTGGGCAGAATTTTCTTTTTAGTTACAGACAGAGAAAATTGTATGTAGAAAAAGATCACCCTGAAAAATTTAATTTAGAGAAGTTTTACATACATCAAAGTTATACATGCTCCAAACTCCTAAAGGGCCTTTAACTTGGAAGAGCTGGATAAGCCCGCAGCATTCTCTGTAATGTGTAACCACTATAAATAGATAATGGATGGATTTAACTGAAATTTAGTCAGACCAGAAAAAATCCCAGGACTCTAGGAGACCACTGCTATGGCACAGATTCTGTGTCTGCATGAAACTTACAGTGTGGGAGCTGTGCAAAATTCTAGTGGAATGATGACTGAAAACCACAGAATAAAGTAAATTAGGTATTGCTGCGAGAATAATTCACAACCTCAACAAAACATATGCAAATGTATTAAATTACCAGAATTGGAACAACCACAAAGTAAGGATATTCACCCATGTACAAGCCCAAGCAGAAGCAGAAGGGAAATAGCAAAAACTGTTCTGGTTGACTTTAAGTATATGAATGTAATTATTTCAGTTAACAGGCTTGGATCCCATGCCTAAAGTTGACAGTGGCATAAAAATTTGCACATTGGAGACAAGAAATAAGACAATTTTAATTTCATTTGGGGATATTCATAGGGTGATTTTCAAAATTCACATAAATATTTTTCTAAATTAAATTTTTTTAATTTTAGGTCTAAACCCAAGAAAATGTGTGTGGAAGAAATGGAATCTCAAAAGCTTTTAAGGCTGCCACAGTAAATCATACTAGTAAAGATGCTACCGCCAGCATACAAGCTGGTCCATCTGCCAGTTCTGCAGCAGCCAGTCAGTCTTGTAAATATTTTAAACACATAATGCATGTGACCATAGATTTTGGAATAAATCTTACGGTACAGTGCAAAATCGTAATTGTCAGCATAAAATATTACCAGTATTTTCAGTTTGTTTCGCACAAAATCGAAATGTTAAAGCAATTGAAAATTATTCGTGAATTTTGATCAACTCGAAACATATATCCTGCCAATATATTGATAAGTCCATCTGATTAGCTGTAAACAATATTACAAACTATTTAAAGAAGCTACTAGTACTCCATCTTGGTTTGATTTGTCAGGTTTTTTATACTAATGACAGCTACTCTTTTTTCTACTCCTTTCTCTGGTATCTGGATCCCATTTTCAGTATATCTTTTTTTGCAGCATCTAACTTTTATACCCTTATCTTTGCTGTCCCGATGGGTCCGACACTGATTTTATTCTTTCATCCCAGCCTTCTGTTCTTTCCCATCACCACTATTTTAACTTCTTTTTTTCAAGCTTCTTGTGCTGATTTTGCTTCTAACTTTCTCCCTTTCTGAACGTTACCCAGCATTTTGTTCCTTCAGGGTAGCCAGTTTCTTCTCTCTTCCCACTCGCTGAAATTACTGTTTTCCTTCAAGCATCTACAGCCACAATTTTATGCAACCACTGTTTTCTTAATCCTTTTTGTCAGTCTGCACCAACCATAACCATAACTTTTCCTATCCTTGTCTTTTTCCCCCTCATTTGTTTTGTTTTCATGGGCTCATGTGCTTTTTCTGAATTTAGATCATTCCCCATTCATCAAGGTAGGAAAATCTTATTTTTGTTGCAAAATAATTTAGAGGAAAATATCTGAGTGAAAACTTTTAAGTTTGCGTTCCCAGTCCCCAGCCCCTACTGTTTTCAATGATACCACTCTGATATGTTTTCTCTACAGTTAGATTAAATGCTTGGGAAAAGATGGAGGGCTGTCTCTTGTGTCTGATAATGTTGGGGAGAGAAGGTTTGGAACACGCTGTACTCAGGAAATCCTGGATTGATGAGATACTGCAGAGGATGGGAAGTGTTTTGTCATGTGCCATGATTTCCACAAAGCTTTCTCTTGTGGTGTGGATGTAAAAGAGCTGTGTGAGGCTATCTAAGCAAAGAGGAGAATTCCTCTTGAGACCTAGCTGAAGGATTTAATCTCTACAAATGGATGTAGCTTTATAGAAGCTTTGTAAGGGTTATGCATAGCTGTGACTTAATAAAGTGAACTATCTTATTGTCGTTATGTATTGCCTGTTAGCTTTCCTGAATAATTTTCCTTTTTTACTTTAGTGTTTCTTTAGAAGTTCAATTAATGTGGTTTCTTTAAAATTGAAAGTCTGTGTTACTGTCATTGAGTTACAGTCTTGAAAGGAAAATCTTGTTTACAGAATCCATTTTTTGTGTGTTGCTCAATTTGGAGTGCAGTCTTTAGAAACAGAAATGTATCTGTGTTTTTGAACAGAGGAACATTTGGGTATTTTTTAAACCCAAAAATCTAAACCCAGTGGAAACATTTGCCTGATTTTTATAAAATCCACGGGTTTCATTCCAGTATAATCATATTTCCGGTTAGATCTTGGTACTTTACTGGTATATAAAAACAAGAATATGAAAACAAGAAGAAAGTGATTATTCATGAAGCAGGTTCAATAAATCACCTTAGTTTATTGATTAACACTTCTGACTTCAGGGAGCCTGTTTTATCAACAATAATTTTGAAGTCACTGCAGCTGTTATCTTCATGTTTTTTGCCAAGATATAATGACTTGTTTTTTCCTGTAACAGTAACATAACAGGGAGAAGCCTTACTATTTTAGCCCTCCCACCTTATTGCTTTAGGCTTTCAGGGTGCTCATAATTTTGTTTAATAATCACTTGTCCTCTTTCATGACCACTGAGAAGTTAGTTACTTGTCCAGATCCATTTTTGTGCCTGGGTTTTGGTGAAATCAATAGGAATAGGGTGCATAGGCAAGTTAGCTGTCCTTTTAATGTACCTCAGACAACAGACGAGTGTCCACGGCTTTGGAATGTTCCCTTTCCTGTAACAATCTCATCCCATTTTCCTGTACTGTGCAGGAATATCAGAGCAACTCAGGCAGGCATGTACAGGCTCCCGCTGTGCGCTGGGGTGAGCAGAGAGCCCGATCTCCCCGTGGCACAGGCGTGTCCTGGGTAGCAACAGAAGTTGCTGTGAGCGTGGGTAAAAACAGCTCCAGCTCCTCTGCTGCCCTGGCGTGATGGGTCAGGTAATTTCATCAGTCAGGTCATTTGTGTATGTTTGATGTTTTAGCAGTGTGTACCAGACTCGGACTTGTTTGTCTTACTTATCAAACAGGACACTGAAAGTGGCTTGCTGAAAGTTGTGTAAGGAATCTGTACCGGAGCGAGGTTTCGAAGGCCCGTAGATGAACCCTGAAAACTCAGCAGTCACTAACTGAGGGCCGGATTCTTGTCCATCAAAACTGGTGCTGTCCAAGGTAATAGTGAAATGTGTTTATGTTTGGACAGCCAGTTGTAATTGTAAAGGGGATTGGTGCTGAATTCTGATTAAAATTATATAATATAACATTATAAAAAACATTTCTAGGGGTAATAAAGACATCACTGGCTTAGCTGGAAGAAAAGGGAAGTGACTCTTCTGTTGTACGCAGCACTGGTGACGCCACACCTGGAGTGCTGTGCTCAGTTCTGGCTCCTCAGCATGGGAGAGACACGGACGTACTGGAGAGAGTCCAGTGAAGTGCCATGAAGGTGATTAGGGACTGGTGCATGTTTCCTGAGGAAAGATGGACAGCTGGGGCTGTTTAGCCTGGGGATGAGAGGGCTTAGGGGGAAACAGCAATGTACATAAATTCCTGAAGGGAGGGGTGCCAAGAGAACTCAGCCAGGCTAACTTACGTGACACTAAACCCTCATGTGACAAATTTATGCATCTTCATTCTAATTCCTCTGCTTTTCTGGTTAGCACTGAAGTAAAATAACTATTTTTGTGAGAAAGTAGTTTCATCTGAAGTGAGTAATTTTATTTTTCCTTCTGTATTGAGTCAATCTTTTCAAGTGCCAGGCCTCTAAATAAAAAGGTTTCCCTACTGAAACAACCAATCTTGGTAAGCTGGGATTGGTCTTCCAGGCAATATTGAAGAAAATCTCCCTTTTTAGGCCTGGAATGTAAGCAGTTATGGAATTTCGGTGTCTGGAATGCTTGAGATTTCCAAGCTAGCTTTCCACAGACAGGTATTGTGAAGTTATATACAGAGCTCAAGACTTAACACTCGGTAGTCTTAATACTATATTAAGCCCCCCACCCCCCAAATATTTATCATTAAATTCTGCTGTTTTGTGAATTTCAATGTACAGTGTTAGAAAGCTTTTTTAGAAATTTTGCTGTTGGAATATTTTTAAAGTTAGTGTTAATGTCATGTTAAAAAACTTGTGCAACTCTTTGAATATTTTTCCCATCTAGTTTCTGCTTTAAATACGGTCCTAATCTTCAAAATTATCAGCATAGAGAATTTAGCTTCTTTTTGTGCTAGTGAATTCACCTTCTCTGCTGTATTAAGTAAACAGGTGATTTACATTACTGTTACCTTTTAAAACTCATCTAGTGATGTAAACAATTGTACTTTTTTTTTGTTATTAAATGTTAGTTTAAAAAATACTCTTCCTAAGTATGGATCTCTGATGATGACTGTTTTCCTAATTTGAGGAAAATCATCTAACCTGACACTTCCTTTTTCTACATGTTAAATGTTATGAAATCATTATGGCATTTGAAAAATTAGTAGTGAGGAGATAGATTTCACAGGCTTATGAAGTATTTAGACTACTGAGATACTGGTTGTTGAGTGCAATGAAATAACGATGTTGTCATTACTTTATTGATTTGATATCAACTTACATTTTGCTTCAGCTTATTCAAAGAGAATATACATATTTTCTTCAAAAAGTAATTTAAAACACAGGCAAGTGTATGTTAAAATTAATTGACCAATCATTTAGTAAAGTGATTATTACAGATGCTATGCAGAGCCATGTTTTAAAGTACTTGCAACAGAACTAAAAGTGAGACCGTATTGTACCATATCGTGTATTTTAAAGGTCATGCATATTGTCCAATTGTCATTTTTTATTCTGTTATGGAATGTATTTACACCATTTTGCATACTTTTCAGGACTCACAAGTTATGAGACAATTGTGTGAGTATCCCCCTAACATAGAAAATGTGTTTTGTGTAGTTATTTGAAGGGATTGTTTCAAGAAAAAATAACTTTCTTGTGGAATGCTAGACTCATTTAGGTTGGAAGAGTACTGCAGGTCTCTTGTCCAATCTCCTGCTCGAAGGAGGCCCCACACTGGTGGTACAGGGCTTTGTCCAGTCAGATCTTACAAACCTCCCGGAACGGAGATTCGGCACCATTCTAATAACAGCTGCTGTGTGATGGAGCAGAGTCTGTGCAGTGGGACTGGCTGCTGCAGGCAGCTGCTTTGGCCACAGGAGCTCGTGTTTCCCCTCTGACCCCCAGTCTGGACACACCGTGCAGTGTCGGTGGGAAACAATGAAAAAAGCTACATGGAAGCCAGTGCCTCTGGGAAAAAAGCAAAGAAATTACACTTGAGGCTGGCTTTTATAACCCACTTTGCTTGGGCTGTCTTGAACTTTCAGTATTATAAAGGTTAGTAATGAGCCATTTCCAGACAGGCGTATCTGTTTCTTTGTGCATCAACGTGTTTTCCTCCTACGTGGTAATATTGTAGGTTGGTGCTGGGATTGCACTGCATTGGGATGTAATTGATGCAAGAGGCTTTTGTGAAGATTTCTGACATATTTTTGAATTCCTGTTAAAATCGAATAGATTCCTCTTATTATCTTTGTCTTCTAATAGTCTGCTGCTGTAGATCATCACTATAAATTTTCTGATTATTATTCTCTGGTTTTAGCACTAAACTGTTTTTTTTTGAGTCAGTATCTCAGAAGAGATTTTCTAAGATAAAGATCCATTGAAAAGTGCTCAGTTGTAAGGACGTACGAGTGTGGTACTGAGGAATTGCAGCGTTTGCAGTCAGGTGTCTTTCTGGGAGCAATTCCCTCAGAACACATTTCAGTTATGACAGCTGTAAAACATAAAGCAGCCTCGGCTTACCTGAAAAGGGTGGTAACACAGTGATTCATTATAGAAAACATTTAGCAGTAAGGGCTCATTACAATTTGGATTCAGGATTTGTTCAACTGTATTTCTATATTCTTGAATTACATAATCTAAAGATCCTTTAAAAGAGCCTGTCTGCATCTGGTTTTAAGATTTTTTTACATAAGTATTTATATATTAATGTGCATACATACATTTTAGTTAAAACTTCAGTAAAGCTTTTAAGCAGAAACAATCTTAGTGAGGTTTTGTTATTTTCATTTTTATTTCAAAGCTTCAACTAACCTAGTTTAGATATGGAAACTGCTGCTAGTATGTTAATGTTGATCATGAGTGTGAACTTTGTTTCACTGTTTATGTATTCACAGAAAGTAGTGCAGAGAGGTACCAGCAAAAAAGCTTATATTATAGTGCAGTCTGTTGTGTTCAGTGAACAAGTAATAAATAAACCAGCAAAAACACAGTGAAGGTTTACTGGTAGAGCTGGACTGAGAAATTTTTCTTCATGGATCAGTTTATATCTTCTTTGATTTTTTTTGACTTGCTAATATCATAATTGATTTTCAAATGGCACTGTTTGTTAAACAAGATGGTTTTTTTTAAGAAATATTCATCAAAGAAATTGTTGCTGTTCTCTGTGAGTGCTCTTAAAGTGTTTCATGTAGGAAGAAATGGTTGACTCTAGAAATTTGTTATTCAACACAGAGCTTTTAAGACCATTTTCAATTAACTTGACTATTCCAGTCACACGTCAGCTGCTTTCGCTCATTTTCGGTGATCTTTATCTAAGTGCAGATATCACAATACCAAGAAAATATGCAGGGAAACTGAACGGAATGAAATGATATAACGCATAAGTCAGGTAGGGCTTAGTTAAACACTTTCATAGCTAGAAAAGTAAGATGTCTTTTCTTCATCAGGTCACACTGATTTTAGCTGTAGTTTCAAACTAGTCCCACGGACTTGCACGTCTTCCTGTACCTGTGAGTGGAGGTTCTGCCATCTGAGGATTATTTCCAGTGCCTGCTGGAGCCGTAACCTTCTTTTACCTGGCATAACTCTGAGCATGCCAGTAATTCAATTATCAAGGGTATGTGGCATAGATTTTTAAAATTTTTGCATTGTTTCTTTTGAGATGTCCATTGTGTGATTTGCTGCAGGCTGTCATTTTTGTCTGCCATCCAATGTATGTTGGCAGGAGAGTTGTGTACTAGGCTTTGTGTCTGGTCACAGGAAAAAATCCGTGCATCTCAGCCAGACCATTCTGTTATTCCTTTAGAATTAAAAGCATATGAAACAGATGCAGCTTAGTAAGTATCTTTTTTTATAAATAACATTTAAATAACTTAAAACAATAAAGTTCAAATACAACTTAAAATAAAGTTTAATGCTGTAACAACAGAAGAAGCATGTATAAGAATGGAAAAACAATATTGAAAGCTGTACGCCCTAACAGGAATTATACAAAAGATAGGATATGTTACATAAAAAACCTTAATATGTCTGAATTTTTGCTTCATTGGTATATAAAATGTTAATTTGTGAAAAGTGAGATAAAGTACATTATTTATTCCTATTTTTATTTTACATACACTATTTGAAACATCTTTTAGAGCAGCATTAGGTATTTGTTTCATTAATAGATAGGAACGTTTTGTGTTAGAGTAAACTTAATTTTTCCAAACTAACTCTCTTATCTGAATACAACAATAGACATTTACAAGATTATATTTTTTTGATCATATAGTTTATGTATAGGATATCAGTTTCTTGGGGGAAGTATTTAAAATACTGCTCAGCCTCCACATTTTCTATTGACTTGATAATCTGACAACTCATTCCAGCAGCCTTAAAGTCTGACATATTTTACACAACATTATCATCTGCTTATTATTATTATAGCAGCCATATTTAAGAAGCAGATAGTTTTTTAAATAAAATATTATCAGATAATCAAGTAATGACTTATTCTTCAGGGTAAATTAATTTAAGAAACTACCCAGTTACAATGACTAAGATAATGATTGTACAACTCTTTTAGAATTTTTTACAACTTTTAGTTAGTAAATCTGGTTTTGTGTATATTTTCAAATCTTTTTCATGTAGTCTCTTAAAAATAAACATAAATGCGCAAGTCCAGCTTGTTCAGTTTCTCAGTAGTATTCCAGCCTCTCTTGATATCTTGTCAAACAGTCTTCTTAAAATTAATCTTCCTGCTGGAACTAGTTCTTTATAGATCATTTGTGATTAGGATATTGCCAGAGGAAGAAAGTGGGATGCTCTGTGTTCTTTCTTTGTTTTTTTACCTTTCATGGGAACCCCTTTGTGGTTTAGTGTAACGAACATCTCCTTTCCTTTGTGTGTCCATTTTGCAGAAGCATATGTATTGTAATGGTTTTCTTCAATCAGTTCGATGAAGTTGCAGTCCTCGTTGCAAACTTTCTGTTGAGAGTAAATAAAAAATAAGGCAAGGTAAGTACAAGTGTCTGTTTAAATACTTAGATTGGGGAAGATGGGAGAAGAATATGCATTATAGACCCTGCATATTATGAATATTTTAATAAATAAGTTTGACTACTGAAACGTGAGTATTGAATATTTCAGCTTTGCCTATTCCCCCTTAGTACTCCACATTTTGAAGAAATATATGACCCAATCATTGCATTAAATGGACATAAAGTCTAATATGGGAAGCATGGGGTAAGTGCAGAATACATTTTACGTAGTTAGGAATCTGTTTTATAAAACTCCATACAGATGCTGCATCTCAAAATACCTGTCTTTAAGATGGTAGGGATGTACACATAAGAGAAGTTTGCATCCATACCTTTCCATAGAGTCGTCCTGACTTGTTCATTGCCAGAAAGTATTCACTTTCCACTCCTTTGATTGCCACTATGCCAACTGCCACCGTTCGGATTTCTAGAATACCTGCAAAGGTACACAGTAAGGGCTGTAAAATGGTTGTTCTCCAGTCAGCTTCGAAGGTTTAGCTGAACTAATATTCTGTAATCTTCCCATGTTTATTGAAAACCTGCAACAATCATTCTTGGAAAACAGAAAAAAATATGTGTATTCAGGTGAAGAAAGGGCTCGACTTTAAAAAATCCCGCTGTGTGATTGTGTCTGCGTACAGCCACTTAAAAATTGTGTGGTGATAATTTTTAAGTATACACTGAAGTTGTGATGTCAGAATAAGTAATTTCTGTATTGTCAGAGAATCAGTGTAGTGTAGAATTTATCAGGATCAGGATTTCATTTGGAATATGTAGTTAGCAATCAAGGTTCACAGAATCTGTGTAAAGCCTTTATTTTGAAGTCTTGTGTAGCAGCATCATCCCCTTGAAGGAGTGTAAACCTTAGAACTTGCAAGTGATAGAAAACAGACCACAGTGTATTAAGTAAGATAAAGTATTTGCATGACCTTTGTGTGCTTTTATGACTGGTCAGAGCTGTAAAGATACGTGTATTTGAAAATCATTAAAGGCTGTCCTGAGAACTTATTTATTCCAAACCAGAAAACATTTAGCATTGTTTTCTATAAACTACTTTGTTTTCCTCCCACTGATACATATCAGCAATACTTTCTGCAGTCACTGTGATACATCTAAGTTACCTGCAACATGAAAAATATTCTTTTGTTAATGTAAAAAAAGAAAAAGGTGAAGGCAGGGGGATTATGCAAGTTTTTAAGGAACCCTGCGTTGTGTTCAAGCTTAAATATTACTAAGTGTTGTGATGGTTAGATTATTGATATGTTATTGATGGGTTTTGCACTAGGATTTGTTGTGTTGTACTAGTCTGGGCTTGTCCCTCGCACATGCAGATGTCGTAACCCCTGAAACCAAACACCTGTACCTGGACCCTGCCCCTTTTCCCAAGTAAATTGTATCCTATTGGTGGTGGGTTTTGCCCCCTCCCCTGAAACTCTCCCCCCTGGTCGCCCCCAACTCGTCAGGCCAGCCCAGTCTTGGGGGGCTTCAGAGGGGAGATGTTTCAGAAACCAGGCGAGAGATCCACAGAGGCTCAGTTTCCTTACGTTTATTCTCAGGGATGAAGGAGGAAAAAGAGGAAGAACAATGGCGGAGCAGGGTTTTGTCTGGGGTTTGGTAGGTGTGGGTTCTTGGCCCTGGGCCAATGGGATACAGAAAGGAAGGAAGGGTCAGGCTAACACAGTTACAGCTTGTGGGGGTCTCTTGGGAGGATCATACCATTCCCCAGGGAAATGTAACACCTCCCCTTCCTCCCTGGGGGGGCAAAAGGGGTCTTCAGGAGGCCCCCGCCCTCTTCACCGCCAGGATTTGATACAGTAAAGATCTAAGAACGTTATCCCGAGGAGAAGAGCACCTTCTTTCTTTTACCTAGGTTCCTTGTCACGTGTAGCTCCCGGGGGCCCTGAGCTAGCCATAGGACCCCCGCGGATCTCACCGTGATAACTAACGTTGCCTTAAGCAGNCTTAAGCAGTAGTTGAGAGTTACACATCTGGGTTGGAGCTGCTTCTGTCCGTCCTGGGTCACTGACAGAGCTGTGTGCCACAGCAGCTGCGCTGTGACTCCTGCTGCAAGTGGGGCTGGCAGAGGCGGCCGGCCCGGGGCTCATGGCCCTGGCTGAGCGCGGGGGAGGCGAGTGAGGGAGCTGGGAGAGGGGCACGCGTTGGATTGTCACCTGAATTCCCTCCCTAGCAAAACACTTCCTTCTTTCCCTTCCGAGTTGGCATTGACTCTTCACAGCCACTGATGCCATAATAATTTTTGCTTTTTCATATATTCCTCTCATATCCCCCTTCATATACGCTTTTATGCAGCTTTTCTGTACCCTCAGT
>WEIT01001839.1:0-19691 GCA_013389985.1 Dryoscopus gambensis | reverse complement strand
TTAACCTGTGATCTTTGCCTTTTTTAGCCTTCAATTCTCCTCTCCAGCCTCCTGCAGTGGGAAGGGGGAAGAGAAAGCAGAGGAGCAAGAAAAAGAGGCGAGTGCTTTTGGAGAGTCTTGGTGGCTGCACTGAGTTGGGGAGTACTATTCCTAAACCACGAAAATATCACATTATTGAAATGAAAAGTACAGGTTTTGAACGTTCTTCTGTTGCTGTTAATCATGTGATAGCCTTTTTACTCATGCCTTACATAATTAAAATTCCTTCTTTCTGTTTATTTATCATGATAACCTTTTTATCATCAAATGAAAAGAAATACACTTGCCTGTTTAAATAATGCAAGGCTTTCTGGTCAGTAAGGTCTAAGGCAATAATGTTAAAAGGTGTCTTTTCACTGGCTTTCAGAATTTTTCTTTATGGGTTGGAAGCAATAAAAGTTTAATAAGCTAGGATGCCAGAGAACAATAGAATTTGTATCAGCCTGTGTGATATATTGTACCGATATTACTTAAGGTTTATCTCCAGAGCTATGAGAATGTAAAATGTTCTTTGTCAGTTAAGGATCTTAGGAAAATAAACAGACACAAACCAACACCACCAACAAAAACACGGTCTTGCAGTTTGTTCCATCTAATCTAGTTTTGACAATATTGTACTGGAAATGCATTTTTTTATTTTTAATGAATTTATAGAGAGCAAAATAGAACTCCAGTACTCATGAAAAACAACCCCAAACTGCAGCTGTATACACCTGAGATCTTAGAGAAAATTAGAAAACCTTTCACTCCCATGTAATTTTTTGAAGTGTGGCTGAAACAATTTTGCGTTGGGTTGGGTGACAGTCTCTGTCCAGTGTCTGGAAACAATTGCTGGCAGGTAGGTAACAGCAGTGTTTTTGACAGCAGATGTGAATTTGTAGACTCACACCTGAAATAAATTACTAAACCATATTTGCAAGAATATTTTTACATCTGAAATCGTTCTATATATAGTTATTGCATCAAATGTTAGAAGCTGTGAGACTCGAGGGCTCAGTGATGACTTACATAAGCACTGTTTTTGCTTTAAAAAGAAATTAAAATATAGCCCTGCACATGATATCAAGATATCCACCCAATTAAAATAATTGGCTAATTATAATTAGATTAGGGAGATCTGGGAGACTGGTTTACAAAAAGGATTAGATGAATTAAACATGTTCTGGCTAATCAGATGTCCATACCTACATTAGATTAAATCTTGAGGAAAGCAGATAATTATTTAAGACTAAGAAAACATGTCTTGCTATTTAACATAATTCAATGTTCAGCCTAAGTAACAAATAATTCTGCTGGATTGAAGAATTAACTGTGGGAAGCAGTAGAATAAAAATATCCTATGTATTTAAAATTAGAATCCATAACACATGTAAAAGCAGTCCTGTGCTGGGATGAAGACAACTGACATGATGCTGTAGGTGATCCAAGTAATGCCTTTTGAATTTTTTGCTTGTTGCATTGGTTTTAGAAAAAGATTCTGATCATTTTTGGCATGGGAAATAGCTAAAAGTTAAAATCCTGTAAATCTTGGGCTCAGGTTTAGTGTATTTCCTCACATCACATGTACTATATGTGCAATGTGTTCTTACAGACAAAACCAGAATCAATACAGTAGGATCCTGTATAGGGAGGAGATGTATGAAAGCCAGCTCTACAGTCATCATTTAGCAATAGAGGCATTTTAGGCACATGAACAGTGTGGTTTTGCTACTTACATTTGCTGTGTTAGTAGATGGGATCCAGATAATTCTTTAGTTCCTCATGAATGGTTTTGATATAAAAATGTTAGTCTTGAACTAGTCCTATCTCCCCAACTGATAGTTGAAATAGATAATCTAGGTAAACAGCTGGAAGGTTCAACATAGACAGAGAAGTAATATGCTCAGTGTACTGTAAAACTGTTATTTCATTGCTCTTAAAGAAACATCGTAATTGCTTTTGTAACAACAGAGTAGATCAGGAGTTTTCCAAAATTCAGAAGTCTGGGCTGAAAGGCCTGGTCTGCAAAAGTTTTGTTTAATACCTCCTAGTTAGTCTCAATAACAGCAAGCATGATTCAGATTCTTTAAAAATTAATCTGTGTTCTATTAGCTGCAGAATTAGAAAAGCTTGAATGAAAACTCTAAAAAGTAACAGTGCTTTGCTTAAGAAGCGAAACTGGAGTCACATGTGCACAAACAAGACACCCACCCATGTTAAATAGGTCAAGGGAATTTAAATGCACATTGCCATACTCTATAACTGATAATGTATATTGTTTCAGGCTATATTAATTTTATGTAGTTGTAACTACTAACTCATTATATCTAGATTAGAGAGTACTCCTTTATAAAGAGATTATTTGTATTTAATGTGCACCGCATAATCATGTCACTGTATCTATTTTTAGACTATATAGATGCCTCACAAAGGAATTAATTATCTGGCATAAAAAAGTATAAACTTTTGATGTGCTAGAGGAGAGAAGGGGTTTTTGTAATTTGTTCTGAAGACTTACTTTACAGAGATTACGTATTGTGCTCATCCTGACTGGTTTTGTCTAAATTGTGAATGATGGTATAAGATATGTAGAATCTGATAGCATTACTGCGTATTAATTTGCATTCTGAATTTGTTCTATAGGGAAAAGCTCACCAAGAGAAAGAATTCAGGTACTTGAACACTGTTATTTGTTTCATTTGTCCAACCAGAGCATCACAACAGAAAGCAGAACTAGACGGAGGCTGTATCATGTTAGTGCTATGGCAATTACTGTGAAAAGGAAAAGCAAATTTCCTGAAAACTTGTATTGATTTGTCCCTAGATTACAGTGCTTTTTTAACCTACAAACAGTGAAGGGTGTAGGGGTTGTTTTTCCCCCTCCTGCATTGACTGGGTTTGACCAGTTGAATGTAAAATTAAGCCATCCCTGGCTTCCTTTTGAAATCTTGCATGCTTGTTCCTGTCAGATAGACAGTTGTTCTTCTCTTCCCTATAAATCCTAACCTAGACCACCTCTTCTTCCAGTAACATGGCAAATATCCATCTTCCTATCTCTTATCCTGTATGATTTGCAGTAGAGTATTACAAAATATGCAGGTCAGTTCTAATAATTCTAGTTCCTGCTGTTTGAGTGTTTTAAAGGGCAACAATGAAAGCAGGGTGGAAAAAACCTAAAGACTCTTTCTCTGGAAAAAGGGAATTTAAAGAAGAATGAAGTTTAGTGGCAGAGATATAGCAGCAACTCCTCCAG
Source organism: Dryoscopus gambensis (assembly GCA_013389985.1). Lineage (NCBI taxonomy): Eukaryota > Metazoa > Chordata > Aves > Passeriformes > Malaconotidae > Dryoscopus > Dryoscopus gambensis. Next base: position 16,420 of record WEIT01001839.1, on the reverse strand, counting down.
AGAGTAGTAATATCATCCACATCACTTGCTAACCATACTTGCAATGTAACACTTGCAGTTACAATTCAATAAACTACTTTTGTTGTGGTTTATACCAGTGATTACTGTATATTAATACATCCAGAGCTAATTATATGAGCCAGAACACTTCAAAGTACATATGGTGTGTTCTATGATCCTAAACTTTGAAAAAGTGAGAGAAATATGGACCCAAATAGTAAGTTCATCTCCAGCTCTTGCAACTGACCTGAGATTTGACTAATAAATGGTAACTGCTTACCATAAATTCTATGACAGGATTTTTCATACAATCATAGAGTCTTTCAGGTTGGAAAAGGCCTTTAGAATCATCAACATACCACCAGTGTCATATTCACCATTAAACCACGTCCATTAGTGTCATATCCACAGGTTTTTTTGAACACTTCAAAAGTGGTGGTGACTCCACCACTTCCCTGGGCAGCCTGTTCCAGTGCTTGATAACCCTTTTGGTAAAGAAACTCAAAATGCAATCTAAACCTTCCCTGGCACATTTCTTCTTGTCCTATCACCTGTTATCCGGGAAATGAAACTGACCCCCATTTCACTCGAACCTCCTTTCAGGCAGTTTCAGAGAGTGATAAGGGCTCCCCTGGACCTCCTTTTCTCCAGGCTAAACAACCCCAGCTCCTTCAGCTGCTCCTCATAAAACTTGTGGTCCAGACCCTTCACCAGCTCCATTGCCCTTCTCTGGACACACACCAGCATCTCAGTGTCCTTCTTGTATCAAGGGGCCCAGAACTGGACACAGAAATCGAGGTGTGGCCTCACCAGTGCCAAGTACAGGGAAAATCACTGCCCTGGTCCTGCTGGCCACACTATTCCTGATACAAGCCAGGTGCCACTGGCATTCTTGGCCACCTGGGCACAGGCTGGATTATGTATAGCCACTGTCGACCAGCATCCTCAGGTCCTTTTCTACCAGGCATCTTCCCAGCCACTCTGCCCCCAGCCTGTGGTGCTGTAGTTGTTGTGACCCAAGAACAGCATGTGGCACTTGGCCTTGTTGAACGTCAGGCTTTTGGTTTCATCCCATTGTTCCAGCCTGTCCAGATACCTCTGCAGAGCCTTTCTGCCTTCCAGCAGATCAACATTCTCTGGGCCTGGCCACCCAACCAGTTTTTTACCCAGGAAGGTACTGCACTTCTCTGATGGTGTGTTCAGAATGTCAGCACAAGCACTAGATTGTTATGTAAGCACTGATCAGACCATGTAGGTTGCTAGGTTTGAGCACATCGCTTGTTTAAAGACACAGGATAATTAATTGTGTAGATAAGCACATATTTCCTGCAAGTTTTTGTTATATCAAGGAGCTACTGTTAGGTTTCATGACATGAAATCAACCTTTTTGGTTTCAGTCTCCAGTGTTCTACCATTATCAAGGACGGTGAGGCCTCTTCTACACTTGTCATGTGCCCACATTGTTGAATAATGTAAATTAACCAGCTTTTCTTTGTCTCTTTTCATGGATTAGTCAAAATTTTTTCATAGACTGGCCTGCAGATCCTTCAAACCATCAACCGAAAAATAGAGTACAGGAAATCAGTAATATTGACTCACAGTCCTAATCTAGGGTCTGCAATATCATTTTATCTGTTTGCCTCATAATTATTGATTTTTTCTGTGTATCTAGAATGTTTTTTCCTTTCTTCCATACAGAGAGTTTATGAGATCAGATTTGTAAATCATTTGAAAGTAAAAAAAATGTTCTTTAAACCTTTAGAAATGTACCATATCTAATATTTGCACTAATCCCTGCTCTCTGCTGTGTGACAAGTGTCAATAAACAACAACAAAAAAATAGACTACTTTTCCTTTTTGAGGAAGGTAAATTTACTGCTGTGATACCAAGCGACTTAGGTATATTAAATGATGGCAGTGCTTTGAAGGTGCTAATCTACTGAGGAGGTGCTGATGTTGTTAATGTCTCTCTGAGGTACATCATGGTAGATTAACATCAGACATCTGGGAGCTGTGTTGATGACACAGCGAGGAAGAAATTATTAGCAGGGACAGTTGTCCTCCAACAAGGTACACTGAGCATTGCTGTGGTCTCTGAGGACACAGGGAATACAAGTCCTGTTTTATTATTAGAATTAGGCTATAAAGTTTCTGTGAGTTTATAAAAAAGCAATTTTTTTGTTCCTTAAACAACAGGTTTTAATAGTTTGAAATAAAATGAAACATTGCTGTTAAAAGCTAGCAGGTAGTTTTAATAATGTGCATTAAATCATGTAAATATAAATGGATACCCTAGGGTATGAGCTGTAATCAATTCATCAGAGATTCCTAATAATGAAGCAATTAATTTGATATGGGAAAAGATATCACTTGCCTTCCAGAGCTGACAAGTTGCATTTCAGTTCACTCCCTCCTCACTTCTTCCTTCCCTCCTCTTGGCATAGCTGAGTTTTTACTCACAGCCATATGTGTCAGACTTCCCATCTGTCAGAGTACCGGTGCTGCCTGAAGAGACACTACACAAACACTCGTGTCTAAGCAGTTTAACTAAAACCGGATGCATGCCATGCACTGTTAAAACTGTATTCAAAACTGTTTGCCTTTTATGTCATGCTTTTCCAAAGTAACAGTGCCTTTAGGAAGGAAAAAAACCTAACCCAAGCCAACCAACAAACCCAAGCCCCAGTAAGCAGTGCAGTTGCAAGATATATCGCAGCTCTTGGTTAAGGCAACAGGAACATGGAGGAGAATCTGATCATGTAATTTAGGTGGTAATGAGATCACTGTTATTTCAAAGCTTGCACCATGATAACATATAAATCCAGAGAAGAAATCCTAAAAATAAGATGTGATAATTGAGTACCAAATGAAGGTGTGAAGAGTTGATGCTACGCTTCTGGACAAATACAACTGCTGTGTGGAGCTGTGTGTTATGTAGCAAGAGCTGCTATGCTAAAACAACTTGTTCTATCTGTGGTATAGTGATATATTCAAGTATTTCCCAGCTGAACTGGAAGTAGGCATACCCATGGCCTCAGCCAACCTTTTTTATATCAGCAGTGAGAGTGACTTTGGCAGGCGAGCTGACTGCAATTGGCTGTGCTCAGCACCTTAGCAGATGTGCTCAGCACGCATTAGGATCAGACTATTTTGTCTCTATGAAGCAAAACAGCACTGAAAGCCACCGGAGGTTTTGCTTGACTGAGGTTTCCAAATTGGCCATTGGGTCTGTTTTCACTCCTGAAAAATATGTCATTTTCCCACGTATATTTTTTTTTCTTCTAAAATATTCCTAGCCTAGCTAGTATTTTGTGTGGTGAATTGGAAATATCCTGAGTGAAATATGGCATATGTTGAATTAGACAGGTTCACCTTTGCAATTGTATGGGTTTAAGGAGGATGTAGAATGACTAAGGTGATGTTAGGTGGTGCAGCAGTGGGGGTTTATTTTTCTTGTAAAGGACTGATTATAATATGCTCCCTAAGGAATTTATTTTCTGAGGAATTCTCTTTTGATTCTACCACCTTGCAGGGATGTTCCAACTCCCATGATGGTAATTATCATATAATCATAGAATATGCTGAGTTGGAAGAGACCCATCAGGATCTTCAAGTCCAACTCAGCCCTGTGCAGGACATCCCAAGAGTCACACCGTGTGCCTGAGAGCAGTGTCCAAACACTTCCTGAACTCTGTCAGGCTTGGTGCTGTGACCACTGCCCTGGGGAGCCTCTTCCAGTACCCAACCACCCTCTGGGTGAAGAACCTTTTCCTGATATCCAGCCTAAACCTCTCCTGACTTAGCTTCATGCCATTTCCTCGGTCATGGTCACAGTTATGGAAAGCTAGAGATTTGTACTTGCACAATACTTTTGTAATTTAATCACACATTTAACAATTGTGTTTCTGTGCAGTAACAGAACCTTACGGTTATTAGTAGGATTATTATGTTGTTTAAAACTAATCGGTAGAAGGAGACAGATCCAGATAGTACATTTCCAGAAGCCCTATATCTTATAATGAGTAAGGTATAAGGTGTTAACATTTGAAGTCTCTGAATCCCTCTTGTCATTTGGGAATCCATTATTACTTCTTCACCAAGAAGTATACTGGATTGGTTTTCATTTTGTCTACCTGAACTAAAGCCATGAAAAAAAGGTAATTGAAAGTGCATTGCCAGATGGATTGCCTTTGAATGTTCCCAGATCAAGAGATACAGCCTGTCTCTAGCTAAAAGTAGAAGGAATATTTTCAGTGAAGTTTGGTAATACTTGGAAGAAAATGTCCAACAATTTACTTAATCAGTAATAACAGTGAGTGAAGTAAGTGCCAGTAAGAATCAGACTGTATTCTGTATTTATAAAAATCCACAAAGTATGATTTGACATCTCCTGAATAGCTTTGTTAAATGTCAATATGAATAGAGAGGACTCCACTCATAATGTCCAATGTGCTGATCAGATATCTTGTTACAGCTCTTGAAAGGCTCCTGTCCTTTTCTTATGGCTCAGTTTCAGGGCAGCAGGCCCTGTACCAGTGCTAATGAGGGACAGATTATTGGTTGCAGAAAAATTATCTTCCAGAAGCATCAATCTATCTTCGTGGCTGGATCTGTGAAGCCAATTTCACTCCCAGCACTCTCTGGAGACTCTTTTCTCTGCATGTGTCTTTTGAAGGCAGAACTGGTGTTCAGGCCTTCAGCTAGTTTTTTTTTAATAGGGAAGTTGTTTAAATGCTAGATTATACATGATAAAGAACCCCATCGTATCAGACTAAATAAATTGTTGGATATTATGAGAATTCCCTCTTGCCTTGTATATGAACTTTGTGGTACTTGAAAGAGTTTTTTATCACAACATGCAAATATTCAAAATCAGATTTTCTGCAAGGTAATGTTGCCTGCATGTACTTATTCCTTGACCTCCTGGCACTGAGGACCTAGCTTTCCCCTCCATTAATTTTTTTGAATGAATTTACAATTATTTGTGTTCAGAGGGTTTATTTTTGCCTGTTACCCAAGAATCTTATCACACAGCTTTAGAGAGCAGTGAGTGCCCTTGCACCCATAACTTTTGCTCTCTGAAGATGACTTTATAAATTGAGCTGTACTGTCTCTGTTGTTTTTCATTAGCTTAACTGTTTCCTAAAGATTTTATTTTTATTATAATGTATGTTATTTTACTTGGCTGTGAGCTTAAACTAAAATGTAGGAATTGGGCTGAGTTCTTTCGACCTCCTGCCTTGTTCCTGGTTTCTCAGCTCCTATCTCATGTGGGTTTAACACTTTTCTATTACCCTCAGAGGATGTGAGATGCATTAGTGCATTAGGGTCATTCAACTACCCATGTAAGTGTTAGATAAATCAGAATATATCTCACAAAGTCCTTTTATGCCTTATTTGAATTTTGGAAGTGTTGTGGAGTGAGACAGAGAAGACAGTAGTCAGGAGGCAAAATACTTTTTACCAGATCTGCCTACAGATTAAGGTAAAACTGATGAAGCAGAAGAACGTCTGTGGATCCAAAAATCTTAACATGGCAGTTTTCAGAATTAGAAATGACAAAGACTTCTTTAGATCCAGGAAGAATCTTTATTTCTCTGGGAATTTTGGATCAGTTTCAGCTATTTTTGCTGGCTTTCTTTATCTGCAGAGATGACTTTCTCATAATTTAAACATAAGATGCCAGAACAATTTTTCTTCAGTGATTTCATCTTCAGTAGAAACATTCTTCTGTGGAAATGTACCTTCTTGCTTGAAAACTAATAAACAAAATAACTAAACTTTTAAAAAATCCACAACCCAAAAGGCTCTCAGAAATACTGAGGACTTTCAGGTTTATACAGATACAATCATAGTTGTTTGTTGTTATTTTTATAATTTATCAGATCCCTTCCTGATATGTGTGGAAATACTTCTCGTTTTCCTGATCTTTTTCAAAATCAAGGCCAAGGAAATTAAAAAAAATAATTTTAACTTTGAGGGGAAAACCCCTTCAAAATCACCCTATATCAGAGCTTTCTTGTTGGCAGCCCTAATGAACTAAATATATTAGAACTCATATCAGGACAAGAAAAAAAAAATAAAGGTGTCTGCAGATATGGCTGAGAGTTTTACCTCAATGTGGCAGGTTAACATCACCCTGTGAATGATAATGGATTCAACCTGAAGCTGGGAAATGCTGTAATCTCTCTTGCGACTGGGAAATCAAGAAGGAAAAACTGCATTGCTGATATAAAACAGGCAGTGTAACAGCTTTTACTGATGGCAGAAAACTCATTCTCACACCCAGGAGGTGTCTGGGAGCTGACAGCATCTGTGTCAGGTCAGGTATTTCACAGTTCTGTATGTTTCCTTTTCCTTTATTTTGGTGTTGCTCAGTGTTTTGAAAAAATTCCAGCTACCTATTTCTTGACTGAAGGATATAATAATGGTTAATAAAATCATAAAGGTCATAGAGAGGGAAAATAGTTTCCAACAGAAAGAATACAGAGCATCAGATGATACAGGTGTAATGTTCATAACAAACTGATAGTAGTTCTTTAACTTACACATAGCTTTTAAATAACCTCTACAACTCTTTGCTTATTATGGATACTTAGGACATATGAAAAACAAATAGATAATTTTCTAAAATAAGGAATCTACTAGTTTTCTTCCTGTGCTGACTAACACATTGCTTCTGGCTCAAGATTTCACTGGGCTGCAAATTGGAAAGTATTCATAGGGAATAGCAATGCCTGCTTTCTTTCTTTGTTCCCAAACTCTTGCCTAGCCATCTTCTGCTGACTGCTGGAGACCAAGTACTGGGATAAGCATGTCTTTGGTTGGATGCTCTGTTCCAGAAGTACTGTATCTGTACGGCTCGGACTCACTAGGCTGTTGGACAGAGGGTTTGGCAAGGTCTACATCAGCATGTAATTCCATTCAGTAGGACAGGATAATTAGACAGGAGCTGAAACCCCTACATCTATGGTTTTTCTTTGAACTAGATTTAATCTCATCTTCTAGACTGAATATCCTCCTCATGTGTGGGATCGTGATGTATTTGACTCAGTAGCAGGGAATAGATAGTGGTTTGTGTACTCCTGAAGCAGAGTTTCCAGTCTGATTTCCTGCAGAGGTAATCTAATTTGAGCTCACCCAATCTATCCAGGGTGTTGAACCAATGCACAGCAAGTAGGCACAGCAAGGGATTTGTTTCAAATATACACTGATATTCTGAAACAAGATATTCATGTAACTTAGATCTGCTTTGTCCCGGCTTCTTGCAGAAAGACTTTTTTTTTTGCATTTGTATAGCCAGTAATGGCTTCTGTTTTGGAATGACTCTTATATGATATGTGGGGCTGACCTGATGACACAGCTATATAAGCCCAATAATTAGTTAATTAGCATTATTAATGTGTGTGTTTAATAGGCATGCCTGCAGAAAGAAGATAATTAGCTATGTTGGATAATATTATAGAGCAAGTTTGTATATAATGTTGCTGAAGTCCATGCTTTTTCTTGGTAACACAGAAGAGATTTCAGAATGAAAAAACTTACTGAAGAGTCAAGAAGAAATTCAACATCATAATGATGTGTGTATTTTCTGCCTGTATTTTTGAATTACATTTCTGTCACATAACAGAGAAATAACAGTGATACAGACACTGCAGACCAGATCTGCAGAAGCTTGTTTACATTTAGGTGGAGCAATGCTGCTGTCCTGAGGCAGTGACAGCAAGATCTTCAAGGAGGCACTTAAGTGGAGCAAAAAAGTATGAGGCCATGAACTCTGGCGAGACAAGGACCAGAGGAAATTTCCTGTGGCTTCTCTGCAGGTAGAAGAGGTTGGAATTTCCATCAACATTGCAGAGCAGGCTGACTGGTTTGGGAATTGCACTGATAATCAGTGCTTGTGGCATTGGGAGGAAGAGTGTGGATGCCACTGCTTTGAAGAGAAGAGCCGGTCATGTTTAGCCTTTGCCAGAAGGTCCTGGTGAGTGTTTGCAGTCATTAAAGCTTCAGTATGAAACTGATCTGTGGGATCTCATCACACTGCAAATAATGGCATCGTGCTTCTGTGGCTGGGAAGAATGAAGGGCCAAAAATCTCACTTGTAACTTCTGTTCTTTTGTCCTTCTGGGATATCTCTGTCCTTTTGAAGGAAGGTTTTGGGGAATTTTAATTATGGAAATAGTCGTGTGCAGACATTCTGAGATTTTTAAAACGAAGGAAATGCATCTCCTAATTACCTGAAATAATGGGAATTACTATTCAAAATCACATAGCGGAAGCAATAGCTAATGATTTTCATCATCATCAAAAAAAGATAATGTAATGGGATTTGTTGTCCTTCTACCAATGAGAGCATAAACACCATCATATTCAAGCCAGAAATAAGTATTTTCAATTTAAAAAACCAGTGTAAATATGTGATTAAATTTCAGCCATTCAGATAAAAATTCCATATGCTGAAGGGATTTTCTTTCTTTCATTTTTTTATTTTTAATAATGGTACTATGTTTCATTCTGAATTTTAAGAGAATCAGAGCTAATTTAAGAAGATATTTAAGGACTTCTATGTGACACATCACTACTGCTTGAAATCTTTGGCAGTATATTATGACTTATTTTATTTCATCTCAGACTGGGTACAAAAAAATGCAAATTCTGACTTGTGGTCATTGTTTTCAGGCTTTTTTTTTGTAATATAAAATAGTGGGAAATTAAACAGAGGGCTAACCATGTGAGATGATAAATCTCACTAATCACTTCAAAAGACTTTCTGCAAAATACTTTATTATCAAGGTGAGTGAAAACCTTCAACAGCTAATGAAGTCAGTGAGAGCTGAGAGTTTCCTCTGAAGATACATCTGGTAAATTTTAGGTTTGAGTTTCCTCTGGAAAATCATCCTACTGTAAGTCTGTGCTACATCCTTTTTAATGGTTAGTGAAAGACCTAGATCTGACCTTAGATTTAATCAAGGTAGGTGTTTGGGTGTTGATCCATGATTTACAGGTTTATGTTCAGTTTAAGGGGAATAAAATGTTCTTCAGTTTTAGGGCCTTCAGTTGGATGATGTGAATAAGATTCTGCAGGTAAAAAACATTTTTTTTTATGTAATAAATCCTCCTATCCTTTATTCAACTGCACAGCCAGAATTTGCAAGAACATCCAGGATGCAGTCGTAGAGTAACTGTGGGGTTTCTTTAAACTCAAAACCGACACATATCGCTGGCTTAGTCTAAATAATACCTTGTTTCTAAAAGCTTTTGCACATTAGACTATTACACTCTAATGATTATAGCTGTACTTTACATACAAATACTGTCATAATGTAGTGGTAAAAGATTAAGTCATGCATATATAAGTTTGAGCTAATTCTAACTTTTGACAAAATAACCATTTACAAGCTTATTACCTCATTTGATGCAAGAATGAGTCTTCTTTTGCAGTAATGCTCCTTTGAATGACGTAAGATAATACCCATAAATTCTATTGGGCAAACCCATAGGTAAATACCTGGGGGGTTGGTGCATGCTTCTGTATGGATTGTGACCATAGAGTCATCTCTTCCTTTTACAATATGTGATAATCAGCTGAACATTTCATGCATAATAGTACTGTGGGTCTGTGTAATGGAGCAGAATGAAATACTTTTGTTTAAATACGTAATTTTTGGCTTGTTACTGAAATTCACCTTGCTTTTAGTGCGGTCACATGTTTTAGGAATGTATTTCTGGATGTTTGAGCATGACTGAAACTTTGCAACTTTTTGGGGTAAGTATTGTTCTGCTAGGAATTAAATTCTTTTCCATCAGCATTTAAATTATAAAAGAAAGGAAAACAACAGAAAATCTAGTCCTTACTGAATCTGTAACTGCTGTTTCATGGAAGAATGGATTTTAAATATTTAATGCTAATAAATTTTGTGTTTGTCTGTTAAAAAGGGCATATTTAATCTAAGCCTGAGGAGAATTTTTAGAAAAGTACTGAGAGAAACTTGAAAAATTAATGTTAGAACAGGGCTGTTAGGAAAAAGGGAGGCAAATGTTTTTTAGAATTTATTAGAACTGTCTTTTTGCCCCACTCTTTTTTTTTTTTTTTGTGAAAATAGTAATCATATTGGACATGCTGCTCTCTGTGTCATGAAAGAGATGACTTTGAGAAACACGGGAATCAATTTGGCTGAACTAGAGGTGTTGAAATGGCTCCCAAGTCTATTAAAACTTTCACACATCCACATTTCTGAACTAATAGTTGACATCACCTGTCCCATCCCAGCAGAGCCTGTCAAGAATGAGAACTGGTGTAATACGACAGCTGTTTTTAAATAAGTGAGAAAAAGTGCTGCAGCTATCGCTCCCCTTGATTGTAGGACATAGGACACAATGGGGCTGCATGAAGTGCAAGAAAGGGCCTTGTCTGAAGAGAAACAATTAAGGAGGTAGGAGTGAACTGGCTGCAGGCACTTCGCATTTAGAGGTTAGGAAAGAACTGGTAACATGATAATGGTGGGGAGGAAGGAAGAAAAGAACGAAAAGAGGAAAAGGGTATGTAAAAATGCAAAGAGAGAGTAGTAAAGATACAAAAATACAACATTAACCTCAAGGTATCACCTCTGATTAATGAGAACCACATTGCTGGAAGCTGAGAGGATACATGCACTAACACGTATCACCGTGTGCTATATACATTCATTTCTACGCTTGCAGTTTTTGGTCCTAGCTGTAGCTGGAATAGGGCATAGAAAGAGATGGCTTCATGTGGTGACCCAGGAAGGGCATTCTTTTATTCTTTCTATGTTTTGCCATAGTAGTGAGGAGATGGAAACCTGAAAACAAACAACAAAAAAAGGAGACAGCCTTATCGTGAGCCAAATGCATCCTTAAAATTCAGTTTCACGTTTGCTGCCTGAGAGTGTGGTTTGGAAACTGGCCAAAGAAGTAGGAATCTCTTTCTGGCAAGTCTGAGTTTAGCTCTGGTCTAGCCTCAGGCAAATTATATCATCTTGCTACGTGAATGACAAACACAGAACAAAAAATAAAGACCAGTCTCACCCAAGATACTGAGGCTTATATCAATAAATATGTGAAGTGTATGTTGCATGCTGTATAAAAATTATCACCATGATTTCGCTATTCTCAGTTGAATTCCTGATAAAACTGTGATATGCTGGTGGGAAGGCTTCTGAGAGTCTGCTCTTAAGGTCTGCCTGCCACCAAAGTGAAAGCAAGGTACCATTGTGTCAAGTGGAGTTCAACTGTCTGCTTTTGTACTGTCAATCATGCATTCATAATATGGAGTTTTTTCTTGGCCTTAGTTAATAATATTTCTGGTGTTCATTTCTCTTTGCTCTCAGACCAAATCGCACTGAAGGTAAGGAGTTTAAAATAAATTTAATTGGGAGGAGATGTGTCTATTCTCACACTGTCTTTTACAAATATCTTTATGTGCAGGCATCTTTATGTTCTTGCATCTGTTAGTAATGTAAATTATTTAATGTATAGAATATTTACCTGCATGCATGACATATTTTAAGCAAATAAGATTATAAATGCCATGTACATGTACACTCACACACTCTAATAAAAGTTTGTGTTCATTTGTGGAAGAATGTAAGTGTTTCCAGCCTCTATCACCTTGTGGTATCCTACTAAGTTACTGCTCTGGGTAAGTGCTGCACATGGGGAGGAAGAGCCCCAGACACCAGTGAATACTGGGGCTCACTTTCTGGAATGCAGCTTTGCATGAAAGGACCTAAGGACACCAACCTGGACAGGAGCCAGCAACACGCCCTGGCATCAAAGAAGGCATTGGCCATTCCGGGCTGTATGAGGAGTGTTGCCAGCAGGTCAAGGGTGCTGATCCTTCCCCTCTGTTCAGCACTGGTGAGGTCACACCTGGAGTTCTGGGTCTGGTTCTGAGCTCCCCAGTACAAAAGAGACATGGACATGCTGGAAAGAGTTCGTGGAGGGCCACGAAGATGATGAAGGGACCGGAGTATTTCGTAGAAGGAAAGGCTGCAAGAGTTGTGACTGTTCAACCTGCAGAATGGAAGGATTAGGGGAAATTTTTTAGGAACGTCTGATGAGAGAGTGCAAGGAGGATGGAGCCAGGCTCTTTTCAGTGAATGCCCAGTGACAAGACCAGAGGCAATGGGCACAAACTGAAACACAAGAGCTTCTGTCTGGACAGTAACCACTTTTACACTGTGAGAGTGATCAAGCACTGGCACAGGCTTCCCAGGAGACTTATGGAGTCTCCATCCTTCGAGAAACTGAAAAGCCATCTGAACACGGTCTTGGGCTACCAGCTCATCAGTCTGCCCAGTCATAGTAAAGCATGTTTAATTAGTGAAAAAGAAGAGCTTACGAATAAAAATAAGTTGGCTTTGATTATTTGGAATGGTGCTCATATTTCTTCTTCAAAAGGAAGGTATGCACACACATGGTTTCTCTCATTACTATGGGACACAAGAATGTAAAGGAAATAACTTATGGTAGTTTACTGCAATAAAGATAACCCCTGATTTTTATAAGGCTAAATTGGCAATTTACTACAGTGGAAAAGAAGAAATGAAATTTTCTGTAAGCTTAATTCAAGGAACTGAAAAGAATGCAAGTCATAAAAACAAATTTATTTTTGAACAGGTATAAAAACTCTATTGATGATTTTACATTTAAGGAGAATGAACCAATCTGAGGACTCCTCATTAACTTTCAAGGACCATTTGGCAGGTAATGGAACTCATCCTCTAAAACATTTATTCTTTTTGTCTTATAGACACACATGCCTATCTCTGAATAACACAATTCACTGTAGGAGGAAAAAGCTGTTTCTTTTGCATAGAAGCCAGGAGGAAAAGCTGCAGACAAATAAGACAGGGAGAGGAATAAAAGTGAGGCTAGAGAGAGAATATATAGAGTAACCAGAAAAGAAAACAAATAAGTTCATTTGCCACAAAGAACAAGGAAAATTAAAAACTACTGGAGGTTTTCACTTTTGACCTGGAAAAAACCACAAAGATGTAATTCCAAATTTACAGTCTTGCCTTAAAAAATATTTATCTCTGGTTTTATTGGAAATCCTCTAGTGATATTTAGCTAATTTTTTTGTTTGGAACTATGGAAAACTTGGTACTGGTTTGTGTCACTCATCTGTCTCCCTCTGCCCTGCAAAAGCTTCACATCCTTTTGTTGTGGAAAGGACAAGATGGTCAGTATGTGAGTTACTAAAGCTGGCACTGCAATGATTGGGACACTTTTCAGTGGAAAAAAATGGATGCTGCCATTTCATGTTTTGAAAATATAAATGAAGCAAAGTTGGAAACCTGACTTGAGAACTGAATATATATTGAGAATTTATACTTTGAGATATACGGACATAAGAGTTTTGGTTTCTTTTTTGTAAAGAAATTGAAAATTCTTTATTTATCAACAAAAAGTTGCAGAAAAGAGATTTTATTTATTTATTTTAATATACACAACATTGTTCATTGCTTGGAAACACATGATCCATAATGTTTTACTCAATAAAAAGCGATACAGTTTCTCCTGTATTTTTTCGGATGCCCCTAATTTCACCAACTTCTTGTGCTGGACAGTACACTGTAGTTTCAACACACATTGAGAAACTGGAAGAAAATAAAAAGGAGCGTATGTCTAACTCTCTGAGATATTATGAAACTCTACTCCTTATTCACAGAGGATGGGTATGCACCACGTGTCTTCAATTTTCTGTTAGAACCTGTTCAAGAAGTATATCTATTTATTTTCATTATTTTCCATTATGACTCATGCATGCCAGTCTAAAGCTAGAGATTACAATTTGTAGAACGATCAACAGAAATGAAAATTGGTCATCTTTTGAATTTATTCCTACTACAATATATTTACATCGTAGGTATGGAAAGTAGAAATGAGGCAGTCAGTCTACAAACACACTGAGAGCTCTCAAGTACCTGCACTTGACTTCAAGTTTTCCTGCCTAAATTATATTTTCTTAGATAATTGACCTAAAGTATCCTAGCCTCTCTTAATGAAGGAACTAAAAGCTCAAGCTACTCTTCCTGTTCATACATGTGTCTCAGTTTTCCTTCCTGCCTGCTCCCCTCCCCCCTGACACCTCTTCCCCTTGCATGTGCCAGAGGAGATCAGCAGAGGAGGAGCATCAGCAGCACTGAATAATCGTTTCCTTGGCCTTTTGCCTGTCTCCAAAGCAGTTCATGGTCTGAAGGATGAACTACATAAACTGACAAATGTTCTTTGGAGAAGGTAAACATTCAACCTACAGCAAATACTGCCTATGCAGTTGTACTGAAGTGAAACTATGATTTGGAATCATACAGGTTTGATAAGTTTAAGTGAACGCTGATATTGTCTCAGATATTTTCTGTAAACTGCCTCTCCTCTCCAGAAAGAGAAAGAAACAGGTCATTTGGTCTTATAACTCACCATAATAAGGGGGTTATCTGACTGGGAAAAATGGAGCAAAGGTGATTTAAGCCTTGTCTATAACTTGGTGTGCTGGGCAGAGGAGTCCTAGGGAAATAATCTACAAAGTAGAAATTAAAGACCTATTATGAATGGGTTTAGCAAGAATCTACTATTTACTGTTCTGTGTAACTATCTCTCTTCAGGCTGCCTCTTGGAGTCTCACACCTGCCTGTTAACCACTGGAAATCTATTTAAAATTAAATAACTTGCCATATGCCACAAATCAAGTACAGTAATATCCTGTCTTTGGAAAGGAACTCCAAAAGTTTTTTATTTCATCCTCATGCTTTCATGTAGAAATAAAGACAGGCGATTTCTCTTGTTAATTCTAAAGAAACTGTTTGAAGACAAGGGTAAACTCAGAACTTCATGATTTAGTCCAAGTGTATCAAATACACAGAGTAGTCACCAGAAAAAAAATCTGTTGAATGGGTTAGAGATGAGAGTTCTAATATTTTTTCTTTTTTGTTAAGACCTGCTAGAAATTGTTTTTTTACAAAGTGTGATAGGGATATGACTGAATGAAAGTAGTACATAATGTTCCATTTAAGTAAAAATAAAACCAACTAATTAATGTTTAAGGACTTGGAAGGTTTATTTAATATAATAACATAAGAACTTGTATGGTGCAGAATTCTATGTCTTTAAAAATCCCTTCAAGTACCCCCTGTACTTTGTACTCTCAGAGAGTAAGATTTGCATGATGAACGCAGAGGGTACATTGGAATTGCAGTAACATCTCAATACCTCATTTCTGTTGGAGTAAACAATAGCTAAATCACATTCATAAAGTGTGTCCAGTCAGTGTTCTAGGAAACACAAATTCCATGGTAATAAACAGTCACAGTACCTCACAAGCAATAGGCAATGGGTTAGTTTGGCTCTTTTTATATTTATATTTATATTTATGTATCATTGTTTTTGATTCCCTCAGGAGTTCAAAATTTATGCAAAGAGTAACATTCTTCTTTTCATGGTTTCTCCTGATGCTCTTATAAATTTTGTATTTATACATTTTCAAAAATCTATTGGTTCTGAAAGTTTTGGTCTACTTCAATAAAAGCTAAATGAGCCCAGCCCAGTCTGTATAAGCCTCATAAACTTAGATGATCCTTTTACCAAATGTTTTTGTGACTCTGCATTTATTGAGTGCTGGTACCAGGAGTGTCATTTAACTGCCTTATAGTTCCTGGCCCACTTAATTTGATATATGTTTAAAACTAGGTTGATGGAATTTAATGCTTTAACTTACCCAGTGTGTATTTTTATTGCTGTTGGAAATGGATGTGTCGACACTTCCATGAGCAAATTCTTTCTATTTTTTTTTACTTCAAGAAAATTGTAAACAAAATGTATGATTTATATAATTTATTAGTACTTTAAAAATAGAATTATATTCTTTTAGCCTCACCCTATGTTTCACACGTCTAATAAATTAAGGCCCAACCCCAAATCTGTTGAAATTTTTCTTGTATGCTTCTTAAGTGGATGCTGTATGAGGATTCTGACATGTACTGATCCAGATGTGAAAGCAGATGTATTTGCTTAGATCTATATGGAGAAATTTATGACATTACAATCTAAGCTTTTTAGTAACAGAGCATGGCCTTCTTTCAGTCTGACAGACTGCACAAGGGACAGACGACAGGAATAAAGAAACACATTTTGTAGTGGTATTTCTGTCTTTGTAACAGGCAAAATTACCAGGCACAATGCAGGTGTGTTACCTCTTACTGTGTATGTTAAGGAAAGCAGAGAAATACTTTTGATTAACTACTTTTTTGTTTCCCCACTGACATGGCTGCTGAATGCAGACATGGCAGATGCATCATGGACATAGAGAAATTAAGTGGGTCAAGGTGAGCTGATTGTGTGTAGCTGGGTACGGTCCTCGGCTGTCCTACTGTCTCCTGTCTCTTCTTCAGTGGTTGTTCTT
>WEIT01001829.1:641-46930 GCA_013389985.1 Dryoscopus gambensis | reverse complement strand
TTTGTGAAAAAAGCCTTTTACTTTTTACTGTACTCCCTGTCTGGGAGAAGTCAGACGTTCACTTGAACAGAAAGGCTGGGAATTTAAACAACGAGTTCCCTCGCTTTAGGTGCAGCCTGAACTCTGCCGAAACATTGGGAGTTTCCTCTTTTTTTCTTCAGGGTCTTGCACTAGTGAATGACTGTTTTAGTGCTGTGCTCATGACATAACATGTTCACAATTTTTCTACTGAAGGTTTAGGGAAATATGTGTGTCCTGCTGGGATGCTTTTCTATATAAGAAAAGAGGGGATTGCAGCAGTAAGGGACACTTGCTTTGATCAGTACTGTACTCTAGGGTATAATTGGAGAAATGGAGAATTTGGGGGACAGAGAATAATAGAAATGGCAGGAATTCAAAGATCACATTGGTATTACTTCTCAGGAAAATACTGTTGGATTGTGGATCTATAGTTGGAAGCCTCCTTGCTCCTTGAATTTTATGGCTTACTGGTATGGACACCAGAAAGATTTATCAACACCTGTGGGTTTTAAGTTGGTTTACAATATTATCCTATAAATTGGAAACACTTAAATAGTGCTCCATCAACTTGCCAGCTTGAAATTATAGCTCATGCAAGTTAGCTTGGGAGTTTCTTCCAAATAATGTTTTCCAGTTAGATTATTATTAATGTTTCTATTGCACTTCTGCCCCCCACCTCAGTTAGTATGATATGGTCAACTTCTTGCTAAGTCCTGCTGGAAGTGCAACTAAAACCTTAATTACTGAATCTTTAGTTGCACTTTCTTTCCACAACACTGTAGAACTGGATTGTAGAAATATACAGAAAATTTCTATTGTGTATGAAAAACCAAGGTGTAGTCTCACTGTGGAAGAACATAATTAATTATTACTTGTATTCTGCACTTTTGCAAGTAATTTACCTATCTTTAGTGGAAATGAGGTTGTGTGGTGTTTATTTCTCTGTTTTTTTTAGTGATAACATGTAACAGTAATGTCTTGCTCTGAACTGGGAAGAAGTTTGCTTCATGAACCTTACACAACTTTTTACAGCCCTCTTCATCTTACGTGGCTCTGGAAATACGTGACAAAACTACAGGACTTTCAAAACTGCTTTTAATGAACTAGGAGTTTGTTCTTTTTGTTTCAGGAGCCAGATAAAGCAGTCCCAGCTGAGGCTTCCCACTGCACCCCAGCTTTGTATTTGATCTTCCTAGGCTGCTGCTGGCTGTGCTTTGTGTGATTTGAGGGCTGTACCTCAACCTCAGATAAGACTCAGCCCTGAGCAGCTCATCCAGGTTCTGTATAGATTAAATAGCTACTGCCTAGCACGGCAATCTTCATAGTAGTGTGACGGGGGAGAAAGCCCCCCAAACCCCAAAATCTTCCTTAAAAGAAAATTGACATTGTCTACTTCAAGCTCAACTTCAGCTAGTGTGTGTGTGTGTATTTTTTTTTATATGTATACATACATATGTATGTATAAAATAAATAGATGCCTAAGTATTTATATAAATTCCCACTAATACCTTAGAGCAATGAATCTTTCAAGTGAAAAATTCTGTTGTTTTGTCTGTTGTCACTTTGAAGTGAAATGCTTCTTTTGTCTTCTGGCTCTTCAAAGGTGAGTATCTGCAAAGGTACTGCCTTTAGATCTTTTCTCTAATGAATATAAATTGATAACATAATACATTTAGCTAAGCTTCAGAAGCTGAAATCTAGTTCTCATTGTCACTTATTTGTTTTGTGACTTTTAATTAGACTGTTCAATTGTTTGGTAAAATAAAGGCAATAGTGACTGGCTTCTTGTGAGGGGTTGAATGAATGTTAAGCTCCTGTTAATTAAAAGTACTATTTTGAATTCTAGATATTAATAATTCACCAGATTAAGGGATAAAACTTCTCAGAGCTAAGGATTTTTTCTTGCAAAGAGAAATGTTGATTTTTCAAAGCTACGTTAAACTCTCCTCTGTTGTGCAAGATACTCGAACCTATTCATATTTTTGAGGGTGGGGGGTGTGGGGAGGAGTGAGTGGAAAGTAAAACGAAAATCCAGGAAAGAGTATGTTATAAAAAGCAGGTTTCACCTTCCTTCATCTTAAACAGGGACTTTCGTAAAGTGACATGATGGGGGAATGGAAAAGACACAAAAGTACTGAGAATGTAAAACATAAGTAGTATGAAAACATAAAAAATACTTTCAGTAAGGTACTCTATGTATTTCACATCTCTGTTCTAGTTATTCTAAAACCCTGTATATGTTAATGGAGTACACACAAATAGGAGAGGAATGTTCAAGCTTATCCCCTCCTTTCTGCTCATTAGCTGACACCAGTAACATAAGTATTCTGCTAAAGCATAGTTCCTGTTTCTGTAGTTTGTATTTCCATTCTTGAGTAAGTTGGGCAGCTTGTCTTAATTGGAATTCAATGTGCTCAGTGAGCCCACCTAGCGTTTCAAAAGTGTTCTGAGCTCTTACTGTGGGTGAGATGTCTGCAGGTTTAACCTGCTGGTGGATTACAGTCAGTGTATGAGAATGTCTGACAATCTCTGATCCCTTGCTGTATGTTGAGTTTGAAACATATTGGAGGAAAGTCAGTTTATTTTTTAAAAAAACCATTTTATTTTATTAACGTCTTATTTAGGCACCAGACCATGGATCAGAGTCACAGAACCTCTAGGATCGGAAGGAACCACTGGAGACTGTCCAATTCAACATGCCTGCTCAATGCAGGGTTACCTACAGCAGGTTGTTCAGGACTATATTCAGTTTGGTTTTGTATATCTCCACAGATGGAGATTCCACAGTATCTCTGTGCTGGAATTGCTCCAGTTTTTCTATGCAGGATGTCCGTGCTGGGGAGTGCAGGGCTGGTCACAGCAGTTACGATGTGTATCAACACTGGAAGTATCATCTCCCTCTGCCTGCTGGCTTGGCTCTGCCTAGTGCTTCCTGAATGTTTCAAGGGTGAAGAGTGTCTCCATTTTGATTCCTTGTCCACCAGGATCCCCCAGCCCTTCTCTGCCGAGCTGCTTTCCTTCCATTTGCCCCTCACAGCCTGTGCTGGTCCATGGGGTTATTTCTTCCCAAATACGTGGCTTTAAATTTGATTTCCCTGAACTTTGTGAGGTTTCTGTTCGTTTATTTCTCCAGACTGTTGCAGTCCCTTGGAATGGCAGCAAGCAACACAGCCATCTGGTGTTTCAGCCACTCCTCCCCAACATTTATCATCTGCAAGCTTGCTGTTGGCATGCTCTGTTCCATATTCCAGTTCATTAATGAAGATGTTAAACACTACTGGCCCCAGTATCCACCTCAGGGATACATTAATGATTGTCCTTCAGCCAGGCTTTGTACTGCTGATGACAAGAACAATCTGAACCTGGCAGTTCAACCAGTTTTCAATCTACTTTATTGTACACTTATCTGATCTGTATTTTGTCAGTGTATCTATAAGAAAGTTATGTGAGACTGTCAAAAGCTTTGATGAAGCAACGATAAACCACATCCACGACTCTTTTCTCACCCACTGAGCTTATCACTTTGTTGTGGAAGGCTATCAGGCTGTTCAGGTATGATTCCTGCTCTGTAAGTTATGCTGACTCATAACCTTCTGTGTGCTTGGAAATAGCTTCTAGCATTATTTGGTGCACCACCCTGCCAGGGGTTGAAGTGAGGCCAGTTGGCCTGTAATTTCTCAGATCTTCCTCCTTGCCCTTCTGGACGATTACACTTGCTGTCTTCCAGTCCTCGGGAACCTTCTTCAATCACTATGACCTTTCAAAGAGCATTGATTGTGGTCTCACAATGACATTGGCCAGCTCCCTCACCACTTGTGGGTGCATCCCTTCTCTACTGACACGGCTTTCCCTGCACCAGACTTTTCCACTGATTTCAAGAACCTGAGACTTCTGAAAGGCAGATCTTCCTAGGAAGGACCATCGTGCAGAAGGCTTTGAGTACCTCAGCCTTATCTGTGTTGACTGCCACTATAGAGCCCATTCAGCAGGCCCACACTGCCCCTAATCTTCCTTAAGTTGCTGATAGGCCTGTACAAGCCTTTTATATTGCCTTTTGTATCCCTCACTGGGTTCAGCTTCAGATGGGCTTTGATGTATCCAACTCCATTACTACACACTTGGACAGTGTCTCTGTTCTTCCCGGGTCACTTGTCTCTGCTATCTCTTTTTTCCTTTTGATAGACAAGTTTTGTCAGGAACTCCCTGTTCATCTGTGTAGGTGTCCTTTCTGCACCTTGGGAGAGACACATCTTGAGCTTGATTCTTGAACAGAAATCCAACAGCTGCCCCATTCTTTTTCCAGAACTATACTCCATGTGGCTCGTCCAAGCAGGTCCCTGAGGCAACAAAAAGTACTCTTTCCTGGAGTGCAAGGTCTCGCTATTTGCCTTGTCCCCTCCTTTCTTGATCCTGAACTCCACAATTCATGCTTGCCCCTAGATTTCACACTCCCTGTACTAAGTCTGGCTGGGATGGAGTTAATTTCTGTACCTGTGTAGAAAATACCAGTTAAGTGCTGTGTTTTGAACTGGTGACCGAAGTGGTGCATACCACATACCAATAATTTCACTGTTGCTGAACAGTGCTAACACAGTATCAAGGCCTTCTCTGTTTCTCACTGACTGCTGTAGTGAGGAGGTTGGAGGTGGACACAAGGCTGGGAGAGCACACAGCTGGGACAACAGACCCCCACCTGACTAAAGGGAGATTCTGTAACATTGTTCTCAACAATAAAACTGGGAATGAGTTTTACAGGGGTTGCTGTTGCTCAGGGACTTAGCTGGACATTAGTTGGCTGGTGCTAAACAATTGCTTTTGCAAATTTTTTCTTTTTGTTCTCCCTTCCCTTTCCCCCCTCCCAGTTTTTACCTCAACCTACAATTTTTCTCACTTTTGCTCCTTTTTTAATTCTTTCCCTCAGCACTCTGCAGAGGCTAGTGAGTGAACAGCTGTGTGGGGCTGAGATGCCTATGGGGATTAAATCACAACATCCCTGACTAGTTGTTTCTTCTTTCCAAGGACAAAGTCTAGCAGAGTATCTCCCCTTTTTGGCTGGTTGATCACTTGTGTCAGAAAGTCATCATTAATGCACCACTGAAACATCCTCAGTTACTTGTGCTCTACTGTATTGTCCCTCCACCAGATACTGAGGTGGTCAAAGCTTGCATGAGCGGGTGTTTGGTAGCAGACATTCACTCAGCTTACCAGTTTCAGTCTAAGCAGTGATTCTGGGCCCATAAGCTGTCAGATGGCTCATCATTCATCCCTAGGCAGGACTCTTGTCTACTCCCTGCAGTGCTCTTGCTTCAAGGGCAACTCCATTTCCTCACCATCACATCCGCCCCTTGCAGAAGCTGTGTAAGTTACCCCGCCATGTTTCATGGTCCCAGTGAGCTCGTAGCCTCCAAGTCCTCGTGTCTGCCCACTGAGTGCTGGTGCACAGGCACTTCAGAGAGGCACTCAGTCATCCTGGCTGCTTGCCGATAACATGACTGATGTTGTAAAGACCTATCACAACACAGAACGCACCAGTTATTGAACCTCAGAACATGTCCTTCAGTATGTTTCTGCTGTGATGGAGGTGAGCTGAAAGGACGTGGCAATGGACAATGAATGTTTACTGCTCTCACCTCCCAAGATCCACTCTGCCTATTTACTCCTGGCTCCTAGCAATAGAAAATTATTTCCTCCCAAGGGAGTCAGCAATGATTAGTGCACTATTGAAAAATGTGCTAAAGGTTGAGAGAGAAAAAATATTCTCTGACTTCTGGAGGGAAATGTCAAGTGAAAGAACTTGAGGGATAGGCTGTTTGGAGGAAATGTGATACTCAAAGGTCAAACGATTGGAAGTAGGTCAAGACTAGCAGATATGAAAAGAAAGGTGAATGTATTCAAGGTTAGGAAGATAACAGAATATACAGAAATAATAGTAGGACTGGGAAATGCTAATAATATATAATTCTGCAAATGACAAGAAAAGGAAGAAAGGTCAAAAGAAACCAGTACTTTTTAAAAGTATCTATGCTTCATAAATCACCTAAAAATCAAGTGTTCTGTTCTGAGTAATCCTTGACTTTATTTGCTTTGTCCTGGGATGTATGTAGGTTGATGTGATCTGAAATGGAACCACAGTCATTGTGCTTTCAAGGGCTTGCTTCTCTATACTTTGCTTCAATGGCTTTCTTTCCTGCATCCCTTGGGTGTGATAATGGCATTCTCTGAATCATAATAGCAGTGCAGAGCTTAATTAATGTTTGCAAAACACTTACATCCTCAGACAAGGTTTGCTATGTGCATTTGGTGCAACATATTATTGCCAGTAAGCAGAGGCTATTTTTAATTCCAGCAACAACTAATTTTTGGTGCTTTTTTATAACACGAGCAACCACATGAGGATGGCCAGGAAGGGTCGTGCCAAGGTTCAGTTAGCTTCAGGAGTAGCAGGTGTTTAAGGAACAGATCTGCGCAAAAGACAGAGGCTTTATCTGGCAAACTCTCCTGGCTTCTAGAAACAAATTTTTAAAGACTTTGTGATCTGAAGGTTACATCCAATACCTGCCCCTGAAGGGAATTCTTGTCCCTGCCTTTTCAGCTAATGCTTGGTGAGCCAAGGGATTAACCTTGCATACCCTTAATAGGGTGTTCTCCCCTGGCTGAGAGAGAGAAAATAGACAAAGAAAATAATATTTTTAGTCTTTTTAGTTGCAAGCAAATCTCCATCTACCACGATGACGAATGTATTTGAGTCACTAGAGGAAAAATCATGTGATATTTGATACCTTGACATAAGTACTCATGGAAGCATATGTCCTTTCAGCCCCCAGAAAAGGATGATTTATTGCTTTAAATTTGTCAGAATCTTTAAAACCACAGCTTTCTATTTGAGGAGACATAAGTTCTTCATTCTTGTGAGCGAGACAACTGGATGTAGATGCATTAGTTCATACTAATGAGATGTTAAAATCCTGGCTTTTATATAAATGTAGCTAAAGATCATCAGCTCTATGTAAGGAATTGCTTTGCCTTGCCATAGCCTTACTTTTGCCCTTCTAGCTAACAGACAGCGTTTTATGTATCAACTGGCAGCAGTTTTTGACCTCCAAAATAGAAATAATTGGAAATATAACATATATAAATACACACACACACACACACNAGACAGCGTTTTATGTATCAACTGGCAGCAGTTTTTGACCTCCAAAATAGAAATAATTGGAAATATAACATATATAAATACACACACACACACACACATATATATATATGAATGAACCATTTTTATGTTCAACTGGATTAGAATTTTCTTAATTTTCTGATTTACCCAAATAGACTAATTCCTAATTTTAAAACCTTGCTAAGGAAATTCTCTTCCTTTTATATGGGGAAACCTAACTATGTGAAGTTGTGGAAATACTTGGAGAAGTGTGTAATGAAAGGGCCAAAAAAAATGTAAATTTTCTCAACTGTATTTATTATATATTTCATCTGGTTCTCTGGAAATGCTGCTGATTTTGGTAGCAAGCAGCCAACTAAATATTTTGTAGCATGCTTTAAAAAAATAAATTAAAAACCCCATAATATTTGCATTTAATTATCTGCCAGAGAAGGTATCTCTTCCATTTCAAATTAGTTAAGCAGACAGTGTATGTTCACCAAAATCTTTTTATCTTGGACCTGGATTTTACTCTAGGTGGCAGAATTGCTCTATCTATAGCACAGAAAGACTAGATTAAGAAACAAAAAATGGTCAATGACATATATCTCCCTAGTGTGAATAATTCTTGTTTCCTAAATCAGCTGCCTTATTTTTCCAGTAGTGTCAAATGTATCAATAAGAAGGTAGAATTCATAAGCTTTGTTTTTTAAAGTGGAAAAAATAATAAAATGTTTTCCTTTATGAAGAGTGCCTGGCTCAATTAAAAGCTGCAGAATTTTTTGTAAAGTACAACTGCTACGAAATGCTGATACTTGAAGTGACTTTGAGGTAACGTGTATGAACTGCTGCATGCATAGTTTCCTAGGAGGGGATGGGTTTGGGGGAAGAGCTAATCTTTCCTACAGTGCTATGTCAAATTCTTTGCATATGAAGGAATTAAATTCTAACACAAAATGCATGTTAAACAGGGA
This sequence comes from Dryoscopus gambensis, assembly GCA_013389985.1. Taxonomy (NCBI): domain Eukaryota; kingdom Metazoa; phylum Chordata; class Aves; order Passeriformes; family Malaconotidae; genus Dryoscopus; species Dryoscopus gambensis. The sequence goes on along the minus strand of WEIT01001829.1, from coordinate 38,782 downwards.
GATGGGACACTTTAGACACATTTGTAAGGAAGCTGTTCTTTCAGGCTGAAATACATATGTGCAAATTGCTCTGTGCATTGTAAGAACCTAGAAGGATTGAGCCCCTCTAATGTTTACCTAGATAAACACTTTGACAAAAGCTCCACCCTAGATTCTCTAATTCCAAGAATTTGGAAACATTGGATACAATTTCTTTGTTGGCCTGTGTAATATATTTTAAGCATAATTTCTTGTGTCCTCCTGACACTGTTTCTGAACTTTAGATTACGGGGGAGAAAAAGAGGGCAATGAAAGCTTTCAGGAGGAGGGAGGATTAAATTAGACTCTTTAGGAGGTCAGGTATTTTAAGTCTAGAAAATCTTTCTGCAGCTGTGGAGGAGGGTAGAGAATTGCAAGGATGTTCATGTTCTTCCTTGCCCAGCTTTAGTGACGCTACTTCTTCTGTGTACTATGTATTTTCTTTGCCCATGTTGTTAGACTCCCTCTCCACCCATGGTGACTCTGTTGCTACTCCTAAATGAAAACTACATAGAAAAAAAATCTTCTCAGTGCTTACCATTTGTTCTCGATTTTGTAGCAGGGTTGGTGCTGTGGGAGTTGTAACACTATTTTGTAGTGCTACTCCCGAGACTGATGTTGCCCGTGTTTGCAAGGTGGGGAGTGCGAGCTGGGCACATAAATGTAAATATTGAAACATGAGGGAAAGAAATATTACCCTTTCTTTCAAAGTTATGCTGCATTTTACCAAAAACTTTCTACAGTTTAACTGGTTTAAAAAGAGAGTAAAGCAATTATAGCATTGACTTGCAAGCCTCTCCCTAAAGTTGGAGAGAGTGTAATTTTTTTTGCCTCCTTCTCATACAAAGTAGAATTGTTGACAACATGTTGTCTTTGGTTTTTTATTCTTTTCCCTGATTGGCTTGTTGAAGTATAATTTGCTTTGTATTTTGAGTTGAAAGCACCCTTTACTCATGCTGAGTATAACTTTCCTTCCTGGAGGATCCATTGAAATAAAATGGAGCTGCTGTGCAAATGCAGAGAATATAAGTTCTCTATAAGAGTACAAATGCCGTCCTTGCCTGAGAACACCAGAAGCAAGAAAAGAAGGTGGAAGGCTCCCATGGCAATTTATCCATGGATACTTCGGAAGTGCGTTTTTTACTTGATTTCACTTCAATCAGCAGTTTCTAAGGCTATGTGGGAGTATGTAGAGGTATGTCAAACTAACTGATAGTATGGGGAACATGGGAACACTTATTTCTGTAAGATTATCTGGTCAAGGACCTTGTCAACTGTGATGAAAAGGAGAAGAGGGAAGCAATAACTGAAATACAGAGACAGACCTGGCAGACAAACCTAACAGGACAAAGACAAGAAGCAAACAAAAAATAGTGAGATATTTACAAACAAACTGGCACTTTAAAACTGCTAAGGTTGGAAACCTGAGGGTCCAGGATGTTGCAATGAGTCGGTGGTACTGCCCAAACTGGTGGGGGAATGTGCAGGGGAAGGGAGTCAAAGAGGAGCAACCTGGATATAGACAGGAAGGGATTAAAAAGGTGTTGGTCACTTGTAAAACAAAGCTGGTCAGTACGTTTGCCTGACTGAACCCTACACTGATCACCACTGTCTGATCTTCTGATTAGATTGTTTCTTAAAAATTCTCTGTAAAATCCCTGTGTGTGAGTGCTGCGAAGACCAGGAGCCAGCTGCTGGGGTGCAGTGTGGATGGATTTGGAGCAGCTGCAGTCAGACTGGGGGTGTGGGCTCCCCTGGCCTGTGATATCACCCACTGAGCTAGTGGCATATTTGTGCCACCCACGGGAGTGGGTGGGGAGGTCTTGTCCCCACCACTGTGGCAGGAGCAGCAAGTGGGGGCTCAGTGCCCACAGCTGGAGGGGGAGGGTGGGTCAAAACCTCTGTGCCTGGCACTTGCCACCGCTGTTGGGGTCAGTGTTTCCCCCAGAGCTGGTGTGCCTGGGTGTGTTCACTGCAAACCCCACGTAGGACCAGACAGCCAGGAGGGGACCTGTGGGGGTGGTAGGAGGGCCCAGGGCAGGGGTGCTGGGTGGACAGAGGGGCTGTGCTGGTGCTTGGGGGATGCACAAAGATGTGTGTGCTCTCATCAGTGACCTCCTGTCTGTACCAGCTGAAGGGGAGGAGGGCACTTGGCTGTCTGGAGGTGTTTATGAGCCCTGTAGGTGTTGAAGGCAGCACCTTGTCTGTGGCAGCTTGTGTGACCTGCCCTGTCAGTGTCTCTGGACATGTGTGTAGCTTTGCCAGTGTTTGAACCTGCAGCTGGAAAAGAAGCAGCCACATCCCTTGGGCTGGGCAAAGACATGGGTTCCCATCACTGGGCTGGGCCTCAGGGACCAGGACTGAGTCCTGGGCTGGAGATGCTGCAGGTGACTGTTGCTCCCAACATCCCCTAACAAAGCTTTTTTGTTACAGGAAAAATTAGGAGAACCATTCCGATGAGGGGGTTTTGCCTTTTTTTTTAAACTGTGAAAAGCAAAAGTATGTATAAATTTTTAGTTAAAAATTCTAATGTAAAAGTGTCAGGAAAATATGAATACTTGAATTTATGAAAAAACTGTCATTCAGCTTGGCTCAAAGGCTCCAAAATATTTTTAAACAGGAATGAAAGAATGTTGTGCCTATTTCTGACCTTCATCTTTATTTATGTATAAATCCTCAAAGCTTATAAGTCTAGCATTTCTATAAACTATAAAAGCAGCATTTTATTGACTAAAACTGGTATGAATTTGTATTCTTACTGCTTCTAAAAAAAAAAAATAAATCAACTCCACTACCAAAAAAAAAAATTGAAGACTACCTGTAATTTCTCGATTTATTTGTAGGAAATCTGTTGTGTTTACTTTTCAAAATGTACCAAAATTGGTGATGTATATTTCTGGGAATATTTTGACTCTCGAGGGTTTTTGGCACTCTGCATGCTACCTAGTGCTACCCCAATGCAACCATTTATCACTAGGGAGTCTTGAAGGTCTTCAGCATTAATGCTGCTATGCACTGCTTGATATGACAAGAATGGTATTTCTGTAGATTACTCATACCTTGATGTCAATGGAAAAGGTCATAAAAAACTCAGTTTTTCCTAGTGTAATCAGATTTCTTAATTTTTAATTTCTTAAATTTAAACAAAACACTTTCTCCTTACTATAGGGGAATTGAACTAATCTTCCTTAGGTAGTAACTGCAATTTGTGTGCTGTTCTATTTTGGGAGAATGGGTTTATATTATCACCTCTCTATAAAACTATTCAGAGGTCACCTTTTGTGACATCATTTTTCTTCTACTTGCTGGAGTCACTGTGAGGAGATTCTGTTCTCTGTGAAGCAGGAAGCTCTATGCTAATATTGTTTAATGTGCTTTCCACAGGGGTTTGCTATCAAGTAACATAAAGTGATGTTCAGGAGGTGAGGGTTACTGCCTTTGTAGCTGTTCCCTGTACAAGAGGAATGTCACACTCTTACATGTTTTTAATGTTAATGAAGCTGTCTTACAAAAGGATTTTTACTGTGTTTTATGAAGCTATTGTACAAAAGGTTTTTGACCGTGTTTTATGAAGCTATCATACAAAAGGTTTTTGACTTTGCATTTTCTCCCAGAGAAAGCATAAGTTAAACCTTAACACCCACCACTTTACCAAGTACTACGCACAATTTTATTTATGTGAGCTGCAAACAGTATTGGTATCTATTCCATCCTTATTAACATAGCATTAGGTAAAATTGTCTTAGCTTCTCTCTGGGATGTCAGTTTGTGCGCTTTGACCTTTACATCAATGTTCCCCTCATTTTCCTTCAGCAATATCCTTTCAGTGTTTTACTACTCAAACACAGTGATTGAAACAATTTGCCTGCCCTCTTGAAAGCAGTGTGCTGTGATGGTGACTCCCCACCTCAGTGAGCTGGTGTGCTGCTGCAGAGCCCATCAGGGAAAAACCTGTGCAGGCGTGTTGCCAGAAACTAAAGCTGGCTGCCTGCTGGGGCTGCTGTAGTTTCACTAAGCAAACCTGAAGACAATGTAGTACTACATATTTGCTCAAATATTTTGCCTTTTAATCAAAAGAGAGAAGTCAGTTTTCAGAGGTTTTTTTATCTATTATTCTGAATTTGGGGCTTTTCTCTGTGGAAAACACATTTTAACAGAAGCACAAGCCATTTTAGGGAATGGTTGTAACACTGTATGTGTATGACCTGCAGAGAAAAGAGAGGTGTGAGAAATCTGAGATTTCATAACAATGCAATATAATGATTTATAGGTCTGATGATTTTAGACTTCCAAAGAGCCCTGACAGGCAGAAAAAAAGTTGAAGCTGAGTAGTTTTCAAAATATTATCTGAAAATATATAGTCTATGCTGCATCTCAAATCCAGTTATTAAAAGGGAATTTTACAACACAGTAAATGCCGAAAATGAAGTAAATGCTGAACCCCCACTGCATTAATAGGGGTTGATCAGAATAAAGATAAATATTTTGGTATTAAAAGGTGTTTCAATGGAGTTTGATGCATGCTGGAACATTGCTTAGGAATTAATCGTAATATTTTATCGCTGTTGGAGTACCTATAATATGTCCCTAGCAAAAGTTACCTTATAGCCTTGCCCTTAAAATGTGCTGTTTATGAGACATAACTCTCCTTACATTTTGAAGGAGGAGAGGGTCTGGTCTTTTTCCTGCAGCCGCTGGCAACCTGACAAGTCTTTCCTGCATTTGAGCACTCCTGAGAATCAGACAGTTATTCTGCTAGCATTGCCTGCCCTTCTCCCATACAATGGAGATACTGCCTAGACCCTAATACCTGGTTTGCCTGTGTATTTTTGGCCTGGAGTGTTTCACTGTCTGGGAGAAAAGGGAACAGGTGCTTGTGTCATTACATGCATTTTAAGGGACAGTTTTGTTTTAAGGGGAAGCGCAACTAGGATTTATCATGGAGATATCTTATCAATTTACAACTTTTATAAGGAAGGTAAAGGTAAAGTAAAGAAAACCAGCTTCCAGTGGCTAATAATGAAGAGTCTTAGGGGATAGCTGATTTATTCTTATCCTTATAAGAGGGAGAGGAACCAAGGGATTTGCTTTAATAGTGCTAGCTGTGATTCCTTGCCTTTTGAAAGACATTATCTAACTCAGCCTAGGCCCAGTAAGGTGACAGGTTTTTGGGAGAGGAGGAATCATCTTGCAGCTAATAAAGATTCAAACTTCTTCTTCAAAATCCATGCAGATGCATCATTCATCTATTTTCAAAGAATGATTAATACTAGAATATTATTAATGATTGAAAATGGCAAAGATGAGATTGGATAGGTGACACATGTTGGAAACAGAAGAATCATGAAGGATTATTGTGTCCACAGAGGATTGGAGATCCTTGAACAAAGTGGATCCATTTACAGGCTGGATTTTCAGGAGTTATGGAATTTTTGTTTAGTGGTGGGGGTTTTTTTGGTACTTTTTTAAAAACCTAAGAAAAGATGCTACATGAAAACTAAGTAACTTTAAAATTTTACTTGTCACAAGACATTTTTCCTGACTGAGAGGAGCATTTGTGCTTGCAGTCTTACTTAACAGAATTGTAATGATGAGTATTTAAAATCCAAGTCAAGGGAAAACTGCTTCTAAAAAATGAAGTTATGCGATAGACAGAGAATGGGGAGAAGCAGCAAATTATATGGAGAAAAAAAAGACTCTTCCATTTTAAATCATGCTTAGTCTCATAAAACTCTTATCAGAGCAGACTCTCTGGCTGCAGGGAATAGTTTGCAGTTTTTTTTCTGTGAACAGCACAAGAATGGGATTTTAAAGTTTGTTCAAAATGCTAAAATTCTCTCAATCTCATGCTGAAATAGGTTTTTAAGTGTCTCTTGATGTACCTCAATACAAATTTGCTTGTATTTTGATAGTTTTTTGCTTTTCTAATGTCTGCTGAGTAATACATACGCATACCTGATGTTTTACTTGAAGAGGCCTATATTAGTTCTTGAATCAATGTGGAAAGAAACCCCCCAAACATTTCAGAATCTGATTACAAAAATAATTTCCGTGCACTTCATCTGAACAGATGCTTAAAATACCACATTTATTCATAGTACTTGGAGTGGAAGGGCTTTAGACAGCAAAGGAACCTATCTTTGAGGGTTGATTCCCTCATCCTTACATTTTGAAGGAGGAGAGGGTCTGGTCTTTTTCCTGCAGCCGCTGGCAACCTGACAAGTCTTTCCTGCATTTGAGCACTCCTGAGAATCAGACACTTGCTCCACCAGCATGTTGAGTGTGGCTAATGTTGAGGATGGCTGAACTTGTCTCAGGCTCCTCCCTTTCTGTCAATGAGGATCTGCCTGCTTTACTGTAGATACAGGTTTGCTATTTCGTTAGCTTTTCTTTTGTAGGTTTCAGGGATTTTCTCCTTTTGCATTCTTCCCTGTGTGCTGGTTGCTGGAATGGGGAAGGTAAAAGCAGGGGAGATTGAAAGTAGCCTGGTGTAAGCCCCAAAAGCAGCTTCCCTGGCACAATCACTTCTGGTCTCCCTGTGTCTGTGTGTCTCAAAGGACGCTCCTGAAGCAGCACACGTGGTTGGTCACAGAGAGCAGGGGTGTCTGTTCAGTCTGGAGAACAACTTACAGCCCCCCAGGGAGGTGAGTGTCTCTGGAGAGACTCTACAGGTCATATACACAGAAAAGAGAATGTAACAGTTATCAAGAGCAGCTTTAGTGGTTGTAGCTTGGTATTGTATTTTCAGTATCACTCTTTTTTTTTTCTCCCTGAATTTTTTTCTGTCTTTTAAGGGTCAAATCCTATTAATTCTGAAAGTCACGTGGTGTTTTAGATATCACCTTCACTCTTGTGTGCATGTGTCCTTGTGTGAGAATGTGCTCACACACATTGTCATGATTTGAAAATTTTGGGAACTACAAGCCTGTATTCATTGCCTTAATCCCAACATGTGCCGTCTTAGTTCTATAACTGGGAATGCTGTTTAACCTGAAGTTCTTTGTTTTTATCGGTTATGATAGCCAAACAAAGAATAATAGGGAGAACACAATATGTGGGTAGGAAAGGGGTCTTACATATTCTTCAACCTCCTATGAAGGGCAAGCAATCATCTGTGAAGAATCCCTTCTTCTATGGACAGCTTGCATACCACCACTTGTGGTGAGTTTGTATCCTAGTCATACCTACTCAATACTGAAAGATATTTTAAAGCAATTTTATTCTGCTTATTAAGGTACTGTTCTGTCACACTGTGTGAAGAGTATAAATACTCTGGTGGGTACAGGAAGGGAGCAAAAAAACCTATTTTCTTTTTTTTTTCCTACACATCAGAACTTTCCTAAAATTTGTTGATGTGGTGGGGTTTTTTCACCTCTTTTTCTTATTATTGGACGTACAATTTTTGTGAAATCAAACTATATTGTCTAAATTGAAAATCCTATACTTTTTAAAATTATCTGTGAGAAGAAAGGGAATCAACTCCAGTGCTGTACCCAGCCAGACTCTTGTGTATTCTGTTTCTCCATGTGACACCTCAAAATTAGCTTGTTGAAAATCAGAGAGAATCAGTAACTTTTGGTTTTGTCTTAATCTAAGTGGTGTTTACTCACATGACTCTGAATAGGGAACAAATTTTCCTGAAGATTTTCCATAGCTTCTTTCTGAGGGGTGGACAGAGCAGGATTCTGCAGCCAGTGTCACTTTCAAATGACACTGGAATTACCTTATTTCACTGTATTAGAAAAGCTCAGAGACTGTCACTAGAACTACTTTTTTATTTGGAAAGAGTCCTTGGAGTTCGGGACACTGTGCTTCATTATTGTTAATTTAAAAAAAAAATCACTCAGTATAGCCAATTAAAAAAGGAAAAGCTTATGCTAAGCATATTAAAGATGGCATTAAACACTGCCTGTAGCAATGTTCCCCAACATTGCTGGCCTGAGGGTAGTGATATTGAATGAGTCATGTGCTACAGGCATATTACACTTTGTTCTTCCCTTCAGCTTAAATTCAACTTTTTAACTTCCTCTGCCTGTGAGCGGTGTTGGGCGGTACCATGGGCAAACTGCGCTCGTGAGCGGTAGGGACGCAGGGCTGGCCTACGGTGCATCTCCCTTTGCTGCCTCTTATCTGTCACATTTGTGCTACTCATTATGGACTTATTCCCAGAGTTAACTAAATTCCATGAAAAGTTTCATAAACTGAAAACTAAGATGGCAGAGAAGTATGCGGCATGTGCAAGATCTTCATATGATTATGTTGCTAATGCATACATAGTGGGCACAATTATGCTTTCCAAAGCAATTTTAATGTCCTAATAACATCTCAGGAAATTAAGCAAACATACTCCTGTTCCCCCAAAATACTGGGGTATTTAGTATAATAACACATTAAACTGTTCATATTCTGAGTTGAATTTTTAAGTTTTTGAATTTTTTTGAAATTTTGAATTTTTAGCATTTTTAAGATGCTAAATTCTGATTTAAACTTCATTTCTCTAAACAATTGCTAGATGAAAAAATAGATTTTTTTGCCTTTTTGTCTCATATAGCTGTTGCACATTAACACTGCACACTAACTGTGAGTTAAATGATCAGTTCTAAATTGTTAGTTTTCAACCACATTACACAATTACAGCTGGTTTTCATGGCACAGCTTTTCTTCCTTATGAGTTGCTGAGGCAGGTTAATGTAAGAACCTGTATCACCTCAACTGTCTTATAATTTTGTTTAGTTTAATATTTACATAGATCAAAATATCCACTTTTTCTTAGGTTCTTTGCTTTATGAGAACCCCAAACTAACCCAGCACGACTCTTCGTAATCTGATGGAGAGCAAAATGATGTTGTTGATGAAACTAGAAAGGAATTTGACACACTGATGCATGAACACGGAAATATTTCTATCACGAACTCATTGGAAAGCTCATGTCACATTAATGTATGCCATCATTTATATGATGTATTGGGTAAACCTGGAGCTACTAACACTTTTACTTATTTTACAGGCAAAAATCTGCTTCCCTAGAAGAATGTCATGGAATCGGTTGTGTCTGTGATATTTGAGGCCAGATCAGATGTAGTGTCTAGACTAAACGATATTATATCTTGCAAATGTTAATCTAATTAAACCCCAAATAGTGGAAATAAAATTCCATGCATTTTTATTATTTAATCTTAAAGCCAAATTTCAAGGCTGCCTCCATGAGCTTTATTTAATTGTTTTCTCTATTCACTAGAGAGTTGGTTGAAATAGGAACAGACTTAGGCATGAAAAGTTCATCCTAGATCCTGAAGTTTTTAGGCAGGGATTTAAATATCTATCTATCTCTGTATCTCTGTATCTCTATCTTTATAAAATTTCCAATTTGTATTGTCCTCAATGCTGTATCTTGTTTTCCAAATGACTGTAAAGTTAGATTTTTTTTTTTACATGCACTGAAGAAAAGTAGTTGTGCCTGAATTGTCTCTGTGGCAATTTATACAAGTATGCAATTATTATTTTAAATGCTTGTAAGTAGGGCTCAATCATGTTAGAGTGCAAACACAAAGCAATAATTAGTCCTCATCTCAGAGATGCTGCATGTTAAAAAGACCCAATGGAGGTACAAGGATAGGAAGCAACAGAGGTGGCAACAGTTCATGTTAATGTCATTATTATTTAAATGATAGAATTTATTAAAGTTTCGCTGAATCAAAAGTCGAGAGAAGGCAACAAATGTGTGTGGTGTCCTGCTTTTCTGTAGCCAGTTAGGAGAATTCTAAATGTGCTATGGTCATGAAGATGAACATTTTGATGAAACACTGAGGTGTATGAATGTGATGAGGGAGGAAGGAGAGTGTCCCCTGGTGCTGGGTTGTCTGTGTTTACGGCAGTTATGTGTTAATACAGGAGTGCACTGTTGTTTTACAGAGCTGCTTCCCCACCCAAAGAGACAGGGCTGGACACATCTAGGGAAGTCTGACCCTACCAGAGTGTGGCCACAAATCTTGCACAGTAAAACCTATTGGACTGCAGAAACCAGTAGGAAAGGTGGTGTGAGCTAGGACCTAAGATGTTGTTGAAACAGTATCTTATCACTCTTTATGATTTTTGGAAGCTCTCCCAAACACAGCTTGGGACACTTAGATCCTGGCCAGCCATGTATCTTCATACAATAGACATCTTACTGAAGGCCAGCAGTAACCATTTGCCCTAACCTTGGAATTTCACTGCTTTGCTTGGGAAAATAGATTTGCATTTCACTTTAAAATGAACTGAACAGCCTCCTGTAAACCTACCACAGAAAGGACTATTTCTGCCTATATTTGGAAATAGCAATGCAGAGTAGAAAGTGGTGTTGCCCTGGAAAGGTCAAGATTACAGTTTAAAAGCAAAGCACTTTTGCCAATATAGCTGGCGTAAAACAGGCTTGGATTTCTAGATGTTTGCAAATCTAGGGCCTGCTGGCTGCCAGTGCTTCACAGATAGTGTTGTATGTTCTGATACAAACCAAATGGTTTGGCAAAGGCATAAGCTTTTACTGTGTATGAGGTCTAACTGGAAGCCACTATCTTAGCATTGTAGGAGAGAATTATTTATGTTATATACTAATTTATACGTTAGGAATATTACGCAAGGTAAAACTTTTACCCATATAAAAATTTTCAGTATATATGTACATGCATATACTTGTCAGTGCAATGCTACTAATTATAGGCCAACTGTGACTGATCTGACAACCTTATAGTATTCTCAGGTGTAACACTTCATGTGTTCTGATGATGTGAATTTCTTCAGTAATGTCTGTATATCTTTTGAGAATGCCTCTCAGAGCTCTGTAAGACAGCCTACAGATTCTGAACTTATACTGGCCTACTGCAAAAGATCATCATTAATTCTTAGGGAATAACTGAAATAAAGTTTGCAAAAATCTAGGCATACCTATGTTATTATGACTGTACAGCTGCAAAAAAAACCCTTAAAAACCCAACAGATAAAATTTTGAACAGCAGCTAGTTATTTATAATTCCTTTGAATGCGGTGAGTTTTGAAAATAGGCTGCAGCACAATGCAGTTAGTGGCCTAATTTTCAGGACTGTTGAAGTTAAAGCTTCTCTTCTGTTACTGAGCAAGAAATTTCTATATCACTAAGATGCTTGCAGTTTCATGGCAAGAATCTCTGTGAGGAGAAAATGGTTAACTGATTTTTGTCTGATCAATATGAAGCTGATGTGAAATCTTTGCTATAGCAGTTCCCATGGAGGTGATGAGCTGCTAGATGAAGGGTTTATACGGGGGCTATTTTTGCTCCTTCACTTGTGTATTATGTGTATGTGATATAAAAGGGACTCGAATGCTTTCTTTGTTTCTTTCTCTCTGCCTAGAGGAGCTTTCAAGCTTAATGTTTGGTGCATGCCAGAGAGTCTTTGTCTCTGATGACTCTCTATTCACAGAGAATCTGAACGATGTCTCCCAAAGACTGTGTCTAAGTTGATGCTGTTGCCTGAACAAAACCAGCTGAAGATTTGTTTCTTGTTGTTCATAAAAGGAATGCCTATCTTTTTGCCTATACTTTTTGTTGAATCTGAGATTATCTCTGAAATGATTTTTATGTATCATGATTGAATAACCACATTCACAGCTTGGGGAGTATGCAGAGGCAAATTCTTGTAAACAGTAGTCAGAAAAAGAAAAAAGACATACCCAGATGGGCTGCGATTTCTAACACTACAGTCAAGCACAATGAACATGCAGATCAAAAATAAGTATGGCTTGTAGCTGTTTATGGAAATACAGCTAGGAAGAAGCTGTGAGGAGCAAGGTTTAGAGATAAAAATATGTAGGAATCTAACACAAAAATGTCTTGGGGACAATAGATATTCCTTGCTTCCAAAAGGGCTTCTCTCTTCTTCTAGTCAAATGTTTTGTGGATAAAATTCCGTACCTTGGGGTAGTGATATGTTGCGATATGCCTTAGTGCAAAGAAAATCTAGGAAGGGTTAAGGCAACTTCTCTAGATGGAGTTGAGGGAATATATTGTGTCTGATCAAGAAATGATCAAAAGGAAATGATTTCCAGAGATGTGAGCTTTCCTTTTCTCTACTACTAAGATAAAGAATGCCTATATTGTCTAGTTTCTGAGAAAAATAAGTCTGGATGTGTTGTTAAAACAGATTTTGCTAGTGTTCACTGATCTTATTGATCTTTTTAGATAGCCTCACATGCTGTACAGTGTAATGCTAGAAACAGCCTTCAGCAGAAGCTAGAAGAGACCATCTGAAATGATGGAGGGAGAAGTTATATCTGTACTTTATGGAAAAAACTTTCCTTTTACTAAAGTCCTGTCCTACATGATTGCTGCCTGTAATAACTGACTATGTTATGGTTTAAGCAGCTTTCTCCATGGGATCTGTGAAGTGCAGAATGATGTTTTATAGATTTGGGGTGGGGGGGGGAAGAAAGTTACTTAATACTTTTGAGCATCTCAATAGCAATATAATCCTCTACTTAGGCAGAGATCTCCCAGGTTTCATCAAACTCTTGATTTACATCAATAGAAGTGTTGGAATTAGTATTTTTCTGAGTCCTGACCAGAACAGCTTTCAAAAAGTCCACAAAAAGGGAGTGAGTGCCTTGTGTGTGTGTTTTTCTGTGAATGTAAAAATGTTAGATTTCAGAAGTTTTCAAACTGGCTGACGCCGATATTGTAGTGGGTCTGGCAACTATTTAGGAAATACTTCCTTTAATGACAAGACTGTCTGCAGCTGTGAGCTTGGCCTGGGAAATTATCTCTGTCCTTGAGTTGCAGTCTTCTCTTGCCATCTATTTATTCTATTTGTTATTCGATACTTCTATCTTTAAAGTGGCTTTCGTATCTCTTCTACTGGATGTTTTGAAGGCTGGCACATGTATATTGCCTTAAGCCTTTCAGATCCACAGCAAAAAGGAATTGCAAAGGTTACTAGTTTTATTATTTGCTGGCAATCTGTATTCCTAAGGGTTAATACAAAAATAAGTTTAGCTCAGCACAGTTGTCAGCCAATTTAAGGTGAAGATTTCAGAGATTAGTTCTGACAATCCTGTGGAACACACCATATGTCATCTTTTGAAAACTGAAGACAGTATTCCTTCTGGTCTTTGTTGAGAACTTAATGAGGTTAGAGAAATGTCCTCTGTCTTTTACAAGACACAAGGGTGGAAGGCCTTGATTTGAAAAATGCTGATCAACAATGTATCTTTAGTGAGAAAACAAATTGAATTATGCTGCTGGTTTTGTTTCTATGGTGCCTCTCAATAACAGTTTCATCACAAAATGATTTAATTGTAATTGGTCATAAACTGCACAATTTGTTACAAGCCAGAGTGGAAGCCAGTAGGGATGACTGATTGTTAGTTTTGAGTTTGCTTACTCCATTTTAGGATATCTAACCCTGACGGGGCAGACTAATAGCTATAACAAAGGTGTAGGAGCTCTCAGCTGCAGAGCTGTTTCTGGTTGGGGATCACTGGAGGAATGAGCCACAATCTTCCTCTGACTGAAAGAACTGACATGCCAGCATCCCTCAGGCCAATTACAGTGTGATGATGTTTTCATTGTTTCACTGCTTCAGATATAATGAATGTTGCTGCTATGACAGAAAAGTAGTCTTTATTATGAGAAAAGAGACTGGAAATAAATTGTGCATCCAGCTGCCTTGCTGGCTGTGTATTTTTTTATCTGGGTCTCTTAAATGACAACTCGAAAGCTACCTGGTTGTTGTGCTTACCTGTTCTGATTATTTTGGATATGTATATCTCTTTCACCTACCAAGTAGTTAGCCAAAAATATTTCTAAATAAAGTTTTAAATATTAGAAAATCTTGAAAGATCAGACTTTAGGGTTTGACTATTTTTCTTACGTACTTAATATTCTGTCAACTAAATTGGACTAAAATACTCGTATTTTGTATCTATGTCTAGCAAGTTACAGTTGAGAAGTACTTGTAGATCTTTTCCTTCCTTTTTAAATAAAAATTTCCTCATTTTAAACAAAAACCATCCACAATTTCTGCTGTTCATGTGATTTTTTTCTTTTTTAATCAAACTTAAATTTTGAAATATCAGATTTAGGGATGATACTATGCTCTTTTTAACTTAAAACTGAACCAGGAAAATAAAGGAGAGCTCATCACTTACTTTTTCTTTCCCTCTTGAAAGTATTTCAAGCAACAGAAATGAGAAATACGTAATAAATGAAACCAACATGATGTTAGAAATAAAGTACTTTTTGAGACTGTTGGATTTGGATCAAGAGATTGGATCTTCTTCTGACTTTGCTATTGATTTCCTAGGTTATGGTGTTTAGCTTCTCTGTACGCTTGTGCAGTAGCTCTTCTCTCACAAGATTTTCTTATACTTTGCATCCATATTTTTTTATTAACTGACACGTGAAGGGAGGGGAAAAGTAAATAAGGTGCAAAGGGAGGCACTGATTCCTTACTTATCCAAATGCTATCAAACTGAGAAAACTTGCTTTCTGAAAAGAGTAATAACCTGCAGAATACCACACTGATAAATTGAAATGGATTGAAGTCTGTGTATATTAAGATGAATGATCAAAAGAGCCAAGTGGCACAAAGCAGAAATAGGATGAGAAACAGCAGTAATAATGAAGGCAATTAGTTTACTTTCTCTGAGAGAACAAGATGCTTGCTGCCAATGAAACATCAAATTGCCTGGCAGCTGGGGATGGTGCGTGAGGGGGCAGGAGCGGAGTGGTGAATTGGCAGTGGTTATCCTTTCTCTCTCTCCCAAAGAAGTTCTGGGCCTGGAGCAGATGGGAGAAGCACACTCCTTGCTGCAGAAGCAGGGCTGACCTGCCTTCCAGGACAGAGGGGACCTGCGCTGGTGAGCTGAAACTTGCTGCAGGTGGCTCCTCTCTGGAGGTTCTCCTGGAAGTGCCTGCAGCCCAGATTCCGGGGATGAATTACTACTTTCCTAAAAGCCAGAATATCAGGATGCCTTTAAGTCTGATGAAATGACTTTTTGACAAGGTGAATGAGATGGGGAGGGTTGGGTGAGCAGGGATGGATATCTTCCAGAATATGAGATTTGAATGTCTGATTTCTACACTGAAAATATAGCTCAGGGTGATGGCTCAGTCTGCCTGTGATGTGAAACAGTAAGTAAGAAAACAGTGATGTGCCTTCTGAACTGAGAAAGATAGAAGGCTAGAAATGGTGCCCTGGGGCTGTAGGCCTGTAGGAGTGGATTACTAGTAGTTGAATATCAATGGAATTTAAATTCTGTGATGAAACTGTCCTTGGACAACTTTGTAGGAGATACATTTGGGTCTTAAAAGGCAACTAAACTAAGAACAAGTCATCCTCTCATATTCCAGAACCTAGCCTGTGATGGACACTCTTTTCATGGAGCAAAGCTAATATGAAGAGTTTATTTTTTGCTGACAGTAAACTATGAGAGCAAGATACATTTGGGGTTTTTTAAACAAACATTATTTACCATATCTTTGCTATGTAATCACTCATAAATTCAGAGTGCAAGGCCTTCCTTGCCTAGTTTTAGGAGTTTCAAGTAAATGAGGTACATAAGACTGCTTAACAGAAACCTTTTCTTATGGGGAATTACTATCCAAATTAAAAGTACTTCTATGTACATTTTGTACAGAAAAAGCAGGAAGAGAGAGATGAGCCTTTACCTTCACAGCCTGTGTATGATTTATCAGGCATTACATTCTTTCCCTGGGGAAAGGTAGGTCAGCTAAATCATGCAGTGGGGGCTGTAAGGTGCTTTTTATGGGGTTGCCTTTTCTTTCCTCCCTTCTGTTACCTGAGATGTTTTGTACACATGTGTCAACATGGCTTCTGTTAAGATTGCTTTAGAATTAGCACTATTAAAATAAACTATTGGATTTAAAATTTCTGTGTTGCTAGGATGAGTTCTCTGTTATGGTAAAAAATTATAAATTATTTTCACAGAAAAGACTAATGCATGAAAATACTGTTTCTGTGAGAGACGACAGTTCTATGGTATTATATTTCGAAAAGCTGCCAAAAAATACTGTATGAATAACTAGCAATGCTCTGAAATGTCTAGTGCTGTGGCTGCAAATTGCTCCTTGGCATGAAATGTGTTTTGCAGCTGTTATAAAGGTACATCAAAGCCTGGGCTGGGGGAAAATTCAAACTGGCAGGCAAAGAAAAAAGTCCTGGGTGCAAATAGTTGATCTGCCCAGAGTGAGATGAAGCCAAATATTGTTTGTTCTGCATTGTCTGACAGAAGCATTGAGCAAAAAGTACACGCAGGCCAAATTCGCTGCTTGCATAAACAAGCTGAATGTCACTGGAGTCAGCTGTTTGCACCAACAGTGGATTTGCCTTCCAGGTTTTAAATGATTCCTACATTCTTTAATGTCAGAACATAAAACAACGCTCATTACAGGGTTTAAATTAACTAATTATGCAAGTTTCCTGTTTCTTGCTGCAGAGGTGGGAGGAAGGTTCCTTGTACTACTGAGGAACCTTCTGCCCTGATTTGTATCACTTGGATCCGGCACAGGGAGGTTCTCTGTGAAGCTGTGCAGGGAGAGATGGATATAAAGGGTCAGGGTCCTTGCCCAAATGCAAAGAGAGTCCCCTGGCAAGGCCCATGGTGGGGTCAGACTGGAGAATACACAAGAGCTGTGAGGCTGCAGCAGGGGAGGCGAGGAAATGTTTTTATTCCCTCTCTCTTGACTGGGTCAGACTTGGGCCCCTTGGGTGTTGCTTCTCCCCACTTGTGCACATGCCACAGCCCTTAGCTCTGCACTGTCTGTTCAGATCAGTCCTAGGGATATTTTGAATGCTCTAAGGCCTGCCTTAGTTTTGCTTTTCTTTAGCCCTGTTGGTTTGGTGGATGGGTAGTGTTGGGAGCCTACATGGGGGCTCAGTGAGGGGCCAGTCAGAATTTTTGTTGCTGCCACCCATGTCAGCCTTCCCTCCCTCCCATGCTCTTGCCCTGTTATCCTGCAAGCAGTGGAGGTAAAAAAACAGGGAAATTACTTCTAAGCAGCTGATACTCTGCAGGATGCATCCTGACACAAGGGCCTCGATCTTCATCGTGTCTAGAAATGTGATAGTAATTGAAATCTGGTTTATTTTTCAAATCTCTAAGTATTAATACTAACATATTAAGTTAATTTACAAGCAAAGAGAATAGTTTTGCCTGATAACAATGGTGCAATATACCATCCACATCTGTTAGTAAGGTCCTCTGGGAGCTTCTCTCTATTTAACTCTCTCTATAATGATCTTGCTTTCACTGTTGTTGGGTTTTGTGTAATTACCCATCTTACAGCAAGGACAGAAATTAGTTTGGTTTTTTAAAATTTTTATTTTAATGGTTCTGCTTTAAGTAACTTGATGTTCTTGAAGGACTGATTGTTTAAAATAAAATAATATCACAACCCCTTCCTTCCCCAAAATAATAAAACTCTTTAGCAGGGACAAATTGAATTGAGAGCTGGTTTGGTTATTTTCTGCCTGGCCATTTGCAGAAGAAGAATGTAATTCTTGCTACTTTTTGAACATGGTCAGTTTTCTACAGAATTTTTAAAAGATATACAATTCTGTGTTTTGCACAGGCGCAGTGAAACATTTTGCTTCAGAAAAATAATTCACAGTTCAAATGTTTTTGGATGATTCCACTTAATCTTGCTCTTATCAGCTTCCTCATGGGAACTAGATGTAACTCATGAGCTGAATTGCCTTGCTTTGCTCTATCTTCCATGTCATCATGGCCTCCAGGACAGAAAACCAATAAGAATAAATATTGGAAATTCCTATGATACTGGAACAACCTCTTTTTCTCATTAGCTTTACTCAGTTTCTCAACCTTTTATTATTTCTTTTATTGAATATTGGTGTACTCTGCACTTTATAAAACATATGACAAAGACTATGCTGTGTGGCTCCTGTATAAGACCTGACTGAAAATGCAGGATGAATGAAGCATGGTGAAAGATCACAGACTTAGTCCCCCACATTCACAGGTTTCAGCAAGGTGAGTTTTGAGGAAGTACTTGAATGAGAAGTAATCATTCAATAACTGCAGAGTGCTAATGAGGGGAACAGCAGTTTTTGCTTTGCCTGGCAACAAAAATTTAAGCTCCCGAGTGAAAACTTGTCATTGGGGTAGAAATTGTCATTTTATTTGAAACTGATTCTGTATATAGTTAATATGTTTGTTCTAAGGATTTAGCTTCAGTAAAAGGCATAAATTATTTGGCAGATGAGGAGCGTTTGTAACATTAAATAGTGAAGGTTAATGTGCCAAAGCTGATTCCCATGTCAGTGCTGCCCTAGAAAAACCAAAACTTACTTGTGGAACCTGGAATAGGACTTTGAGAAACAGGCAATTATTGTTTGATTTGGGATGAATCCCCATCCAGAACCAGAGCAGAACATGCTCATGCCACTGATACGAAATACTGATGCCTCCCTGAAGGAAGCTGTAGCTTTTTATTTAGGAATGGCACAGAGACAAATATCTCAGCAATGCCTGAGTAAACAAGAGTCTTAAGAGATGGGAATGAAAAAGTTGGTCATATGAACTTTCTGTTTTGGCATAGCAGCTTCCTTCACTGTCACAGAATTTCTGTTTATGAGCATATTTTAGGCCTTTTTTAATATATTAATGAAGATAAAATTAATTCTATACATCACATGCAGGTACTATGAAGAAAACAACTTGAAAGACTGAAGTGATCCATTTATTAGTAAGTATTGTGTTAGAAATGACTCATGGTAAACACAGCTACTAGGAAAAAACTAAAGCCCTCCAATCACTAGTCTCTTTCTACATAATTTTGCTTTTGTGCATAAATCCTGTGGAGGCAGTCCTACTACTGGTTTCTAAATAGCACTTTTTATTCCATGTGTATAGACTTCCAAACTTACTAATAACATCTTGAGTTTGAGCTGGTTGTATCAGGCCCTCAATGTGATCTACTTTAATGCAAGTGGATATAAAACTATGTGGAACGATGATACTTTGAAAATCTTGTTGTCTGTCAGTGGGTCACTTCTTGAGCTATGTATCTTGATTTTCAGACCACTACAGTCAATATATAAATACATTTTTTCTATGGGCTACCATTAAACCAGCTATATTTCCCAACAGTTTTTTTACTGCAAAAATGATATAAGAAAGAGCTTTAAATTTCTGTTATTGGAGACAAGGCAGAACTGCTGGGAAGAGGAAAGGAGGAAACCAGAATTTCACATAGAAATCAATTTGATAAATAATGAAAAACTCTGGGACTTTGAGCACTATATTTTCTGAACTGAATCTTTCTGGAGGTTGTTCATTTTACTAGGTTTTATTTCAAAGGTAGTGCTGTAAATTTTGGGAGAAACTGGAGACTTCCAGATTAATGGCATTTTGTAAGGAAGGTGCATTCTATTTAATATGTATAGTTGGATTTTTCTAAAGCAATTCAATACAAATACCTTGTAGATCTAGGTCTTAAAGTTTCATTTCCATCTGCATTGACTGCTTTAGTAGATCTTTGGATAAATGTCTAAAGAGCTTGGAAGGCAGAATAAGCATTTGATCCACCAAAATCTTCAGCTTTCTTCCTGAAAAAGATCAAGAGCAAATACTATTTTTACTGCTGCTTTCACATGTATGAATATTACTGAAAAGACATCTATAATAATGCTCAAGGAGAATGGGTGTCACATCTATTATGCAAGTATTATAATGTTTCTAAACCAGATAAAAATAATGTTCTCAATAGACACTACAAAATGAACTCCAATCTAATTGCTCTCAACACTATATTAAATCACTCCCATTTGCACCTCGCTAATGATTTCAGATGTTCAAACAAGCCATTTTTAAACTGATCAAAGTCTTTTGCGGTTCTAACACTGATTCATTTCACCATCTAATCAGGTCTCTGACAAATTCCTGAGTACTCATTCCCTTGGAAGAAATTTGCGAGTGGTAATACTCAGGGTATTTTGAATTGGTGCAACATCCAGCTGCTTGGTAAGAGATACAGAAAAATCCCGTGTTTAGAAGAGCATAAGATATAAGCTCACTTGGCCAAACTCATTGTTCATGCTATGACAACAGAGCAGACTTTGCATATATACTTGAAAGTGGCTTTGCACCTGGTTCTCAATGTTTTTTGTAGATACATTGCTGTTACAGCATCTCAGGATATTAATGCCTTTGGCATTCTTGTTCTTTAGTGATTGCCCCCACTGAGGCTTCTTCTGAGCAGGGTTGAGATGATGAGGCAAGCACTTCCCTGGCAATGTCCTGTACATATGTATGACGCGTGTATGAAGATGCATGAAAGTCTAGCTTTACTGCACAGGAAGCCATTTCTGAGTTTGCGTATTCCAGGCCTTCTAAGACTATTGCTAACTAAAATTCTTTTGGGCTTCCATCATTCCTTGTGCCAGAACCTCACAGCTCCCATATATTTTTCCAAGTACTGTATTTGCATAGAATTCCCAGGAATTTCATTCTCGCCCTGCCTGCAAATTGTGTTCAGACTGTGTTTTAGAAAACAGTGTCTTGGACAACAGCTTTGGGTCTTGCAATGTGTTCCTAAAGGAATGTTTATTTGTTCCCTCATCTAAATGGACTGGCCAGTGACTGACATGGATCTGTCTTTTTAATAGAAACAGGGTATTAGTTTGTATACACTAAAAACCTGTTAACTTGACCATGGAGTTAACTATAATTGTAAGCCACTGGTAACCTTCAGTTTGTACTATGTCATTTCATCACCTCTTCTTTGTCTTTCACTTTGAATTTCCCTCCACAGAAGGCTGTTTAGCCATGCATATTGAGGAATTTGCAGAATGAAGTCAGACTATGTTGAACAGATTAATGATTTGCCAAGAATTTGATACCACTATTTTTCCAAGGAAAATTCAAGGACGCTTTTATTTAAAGTTAGAAATAATTGCTTTTCATATCAGTTTTGCTGGTTTTATTGAAAATGCAATTTCCAGCATTTTAATGGGTCTGAAATAAAGATTTGCTTATTGTACTTAGCTGTCCTTTGTAAGTTTGTAGTAGAGACTCTACTGATGCCAGAACTGAGCTGACATCTGCAAAGTGGTGTTTGCTAGCCTGCCACTTCTGCTCAGGAAAAACTCATCAATTGGACTAGAGCCACTTAAGATGCTTACATGCAAAAATTCTGGCTGTTCTTCATCACTTGTTAATTAAACAGACAAAATCCTATCCATAGTTAAGGTCAGACATTCTGCTAGCTAATGACTTGTATGCATTGACTGAAACACTGCAGAATTTTTCCCTTAGTGATCTTTTAAAAATACTTAAAATTGAGAGGAGATTGCTAACTAGATAATAATGTTCTTTGTGCATCAAATTAAGTCCAAATATGCCACGTTGTTGGCTTTGATTTAGGAATGATTTAAAGTTCAAACTTCATAAAATAACACACCTCAAATCTGAATAACTCAGAGAACTTTGCAGGTACAAATTATTTGGATAGAATAAAACTTCTGCTGGGGAGGATTTAAAATAGGAAATGCATTTAAAAAGGAAATATTCGCTTTCCTGGGTTTTTCCCTGGTCGAGCTCACAAGGCAGAGGCAGCACAGCCACGTTTCCCAAGCGTCCTCGCCGCTCAGCAGGAAGCAGAGGAAACGCAGGGGAGAATCTCAGAGCCGGGTGGGAAAAGGCGCTTTTTTCCCTCTTCGGTGCAGCTCGCCCCAGGTAGCCTGATTTCAAGGCAGAAAGCGTCCCAAGAACAAAGGAGGCGGGAGGGTGCAGTCCAATAGCTTTTAATCCGACGCAATCCAGACATACACAGCAGAATATACCATCTAGACTGGCCAAATTCCCGAGCCGGACTGACCCCCAGGCGGGCGTGGAAACGGCTTTTCAAGGGGGCGGTAACAGAACGGGAACCAGTGAGGGACAGGGAGAGGGGAGGACACAACTGGGATACAATCCAATGAGGGGGTTTGGGGGGCGGAGTTGTAACACAGAACAAATACAGAACCGAACTTGACAGAACTTTCCAGGCTAAGGGGAAGAACAATATTCAGGGTGCCACCCAGTGGGCTGTGGCTTATAATCAGGCTAAGGCATTCCCACAAGGAAACAAATTAAAAATAACAGCAAATGGACTCTAATTTTGTTGTAACAGTTGACAAGGTAGAGAAAATGTCTTATGAAGAGTACAGAAAATTGCATGAAAAACCAGTGGAATTGTGAGGATTTTTCATACCTATAAGTCAGGACCACTGCCCACCTTCATCCTGGTTCCCACCTGCACATGCATTTTGAGAGAGTCCCCTCACACAGGCAGTAGGCAGCAACCAGGGCAGAGACTTCCACACAGATCTTGTGAAAGTTATCCTGTAGGATGAGAGGGGGCACTACTCCTTGTCCACTTTGCCTCTGGGCCTTGGATCTAATGGGCAGATTCCTGGTATTGGTAAGGATTTGCTAGACTTGCACTGAAACCAGATACAGGATTAGAGTGCAGCTTGCTCCAAGAGCCTGAGCCAGAGGAGTAAAATTTTGTTTGGGATGTGGGTGGATCTTGATCATCAGCTATAGGGGCAAAGCTATGAATTACCATTTATGACTTGCTTAAAAGGAGGTTTTAAGGCTTTCTGCAGAGTGAAAAATTTGGAGCTGTCTGTATTTAAATTTGTCATTTGGAGAAAAAGGTTTATTCTCTCCTTCAAGAGCAAAAATTCTGGAGCTTTAAATTTAGTCTTTTACCTTGCCTGACATTAGAGGGTGTCTAGAAGGCTCCTAACATTTGAAAGTTGCATTTGCCTGGCACCTTTGCTCCAATGTACTCCACTGGGAACACCAAATAGCAGACCAGTCTGGATGTACATATTTTCCCTTGCAGTGAAGCACTGTGAATAATTATCTTGAATAGATAGCATAATTTCAATAAAGAATTAAAAGTGCCCAAAACAGCTAAAAGATATTTTGAGGATCTTTCCTGTGGGACACCAGGACCACACTGCAACACTTTCCACCTAGTACTTTGACATCAAGTTCCATCTTCACCTCTGTACAAACACTTGCTACCAAAATTATGCTGAAGGGTAGCTGACATTTAACAATGAATGTTATGAAAAAATACCTGTATTGTGAAATGGAGGCCAAAAAAAAAAAAAAATCAGTACCAGATTTCCAACTTTATCCACAACATTTTCGCAGATTTCACAGACATTTTCCATAGCTGGAATACTTTCTCAAAGAACAGAGACAAAAGATACCTGAGAAAGAGTTGATATATAGTCCAGGCTTAAAGAACATTTAATTTTCAAGTCTAGAAATGAAAGAGCTATAGATTTGTTGTAAATGAACTGGTGACAAAATTGAAAATACAGTTAGAAATTCACATGTATTTAAAATACTTTATTTCCTGTTATAAGCATAGTGAAATATTGAAGCATTTGATGAACAGCAGTGGGCTGGGTTTTGGTTTTTTTTTAAATGATTAATGTGGTCCCCCATTGATAAGTGATGTGATTGCTATATTTCCTATAGTCTGGCTTTTCTAGCCATAAATTCTCAAATATTGTTAACTATATTTACACTTAAAATGAAATGAATTTGACTCTTGGCAACAGATGGGCTGCATGGATGCAGAATAGTGTACTAGCTGTAGTTCCAGTCACAAAATGGTTTTATGGACAGGCTACCCTAAGCCTATTATGAGAAGAGCTACAGCAAGTTGTTATGGTAACTGGAGCTGTACAGTAACAGGGTAGGATTAAATACTTGATTTTTTTCCCCATGTGGACTTCCGTGAAGCATTGTTTTCCATATACAAGAAAGAAAAAATATTTCAGAAAAAAATTAATGAAAAATAACCCAGTTGAATGTTTGGATAAATTGGCTGTGGTACTTTCATGAAATGCCTTTACCCTCACAAATGACAGGTCCTGTATCCTTTCCGGCAGAGATGAATATATTTACTCCACTGAAAGTCAATGTTTGCTTTGATTGGATGCTTTTTAGTACATCGCCGCTTTTTGCTGTTCCAGTTTTATTATTGCTGGTATGGTGATACTGTTTCCATAGCTTTGCTTAGAGGGTGTTTGCATCATGAAATTTTGTGTGTCTGCGAAATCACATCTATGTTGCCATACTGCTGCAACAGGGGCCTGGAAGCTGGAAAGACTCAGAAAAGTGGTGGGGAAGATGGATGAGATTGTGGCTGTCCTTCTTCCAAAGCCTGTGGCAACCATGTGGCACTTCGGTTATTCTGAATTCCCTTTGATAAGGACATTTTTCTTTCATAGTCTAAAACTTGCTTGAACCATGTTTAACAGGGACATAAATGTATGTTTCTATGAAAATTTTCAGTACAAGTCATTTATTTGACTCCCACTTTTTTGTGTAAGACTGCTTGTCACTCTCATGCCTGTTGGATCTCTTTCATATGTATTTATGTACTATTTTTGAGGGAGATGCATTTATTTTCAGCAGTATATAACAATGTTTGATAAGTTCCTAGTGTGTTCTTTGTCTTATGAGATGTCTGGTTGCTTTTGCTTCATGAAGTATCTCTTAAAATTCCTTTTGCAGATTAAATGTGTTGACAAACCCTATAGCACTTGTATCAGAATTCTGACTCTGGTTATCTGAGGCTCTTTTGAATTTAAAATGTTTACAAGTATGTTGCTAGAAATGCTGAAGTTTTTAGAATTTAAGTTGCTAAACAGGCTCCACAAATTGCCTTGAATCCACTGGTTACCAGTTCAGTAGGATTAGAACTGGTCAATTTTGTCATGAGTGGTTTTTCCAAAGTACTTTACTTTTAAAATTTGCAGTCTGCTTGAATTATAGCAGTGCTCAGAAATAAGAGCTAAACTTTACTTACCATCAGAGCAATCCTCTGGTTCTCTAGTTTCTCTCCTCTTTGCAGTTAAAGCCTAGTATTATACAAAACACTACAAATCAAAGGTTGAGTCAGTATCTTTCAAAACAAAGGCGGTCTCCATTATGCTGATATTTCTTGTAATGAATTCCCCTCTTCAGATTCATAAATTTAAGTGTGTGCCACTTAAAAATTTAGGAGTGAACATTAGGGAAGGCAAAGCAGATAGTGTGTATAAAATATGCCTAGAAATAAAAGAGGAATAACATTGTAGATTGCAAGATATCATCCTGATAGAGAATGATAAAATATGCATGGTTCAGATGACAATAACACAAATAAAATGCAACATTTTACAGAAGTGAACCACAGCTCCTGACACAGCTCTGGCACTATCACGCGACTGGTGATTATTCAAATGTCTCCATGATTAATTCAGTTTGTACTGATGCAAATAATCTTAGAGGAGACCTGTGAGAGCTAATGCATTTTGCTTCTGTGGCTTTCCATGGATAGCACAAAACAGCAAAGAGGAAAGTAATTTTCATGATATTAATAATGCGATTGCAGAATCAGGTCATTTAAAAGAATGGTGCTGACTCAGCTGTAGTAGTGCAGGGTTGAACATAGAGATTAATTCTTGAGCATGCTACATAAAAATCCGCTGCTGGATATCTCATTGCACTAAAGTGTATTTCCTCCTTTGTAGGAAATATTTAAAGTGACAGCAGTTGATTTGATGCCTTCTTTTCTGCTGTTAGGAATTCTTTTATAGCATCAGAGCTCTTTCTGTTGAAGTATTTACCTTTACATGATGAGAGGGGGCTTGCCTTTCTCCCTCCTCCTTTCCAGGAATGGAAATTGGTTCCTTTTTTTATAATTCCCTGAAGGTCAGTGAAAGTCTGAGGGGATCATAACTGCTCTGCATGAATAGCTGTCTCAGCCAATGAATCTTTTAAAAATCAGTGATGAGAGGGAGAAAACATTTCCTTTTTTTGAAAGGACATCTTCATAGATGTCACTAGAGGCAGGCTCCTGGCTGGCTCTTGCTACCGTGGGTAGTTCCAGTGGCAGACATCTGTGCTTTTATTTTGCTTTTTTTTTTTATGAGCAGACCAATAAGCTTAGCAGATATGCTAAAAGGGAGATTCTTGTACAAATTCCTTAGAAAGAGAGAGAAAGAGAGAAGAAAAAACATGCAGCCGTTGGTGTTTTTTAAGTGCAAGTTACAAATGCACCACATAAAAATGTTGGTCCCTATACTTAAAAATGCAAAATGGAAAAAGTTTAAGTAAAAAAATGCTTAAAATAAGGCTCTACTTGTGTTTTGTTTTGTTTTGTTCTGTTTGTTTGGCTGTTTTTTTATGTGGAGTTCTTGGGGTAGGCTAAAAGGAATAGGGAAATAATTTCCATACATTTGCAATATACTGTTTCCACATTAGTCATATTTTTGCTTGCTTTGATAGAGAGCAGAAAAAACCTGTTTTTCTCTCTGGAACTACAAAATTAAAAATATCTGAAAGCTAAACATACATTTGTCCCTTTATTTCTTTCTAATATTTCTAGCATTGCATTTTTCTAATCCCAACTAATTCATGTTTAAATACTTAATTACTTCAAAAGTGAAAAAGAAAATAATCTAGAAAAGAAATTCCTATATTAAATGGGATCAGTTCAAGATACTTGTAGTTTGAGCTTGCCTGTGACCAGGAAAAAATGAGAGGAGAGCATTAGTGAAGAATATTAGGAATATAATTTAGTAATTAGATACAGGAATATTTCTGAGGTTCTGTAACAACACTGGAAGTGAGAGACTTATTTTCCTCCTTAGCATCTTGGGTGGTAAATAACTGGACTACTTTGGCCTCCCTGCTTTTGAAAGTAAAGCTCATATTTTCTTGCTGAAAGTTCTTTCCATATTTTGTGGTTTGAAATAGGTCAGATATGTGCCATCGCCTTTGGCTGTGTACTGAGTCATATCACATAGCTACCAACCCTCCATCTTCTCTGAGAAAGTTGCAGCTTGCTGTCTGGGAATACAGACTGGGGCTGGGAGGACAGATTTTTACTGAGAATGCAGCATGGTAGTCCAGCTGCCAGAAGGCCTTCTTCCACAAGTATCATCTTAAGTTTCCTTCCCAAACGCCAACATACTTTTTGGGTAGGATTTGGATGGGGGATTTTGATAAAGCCTTTGATGCTGATTCAAATCTTCTGACTCTTTTGTTACTCCTTCCAGGTTGGATTTGTACCTTGGTGCATTGCCAAGCATGGCCCCAGCTACCCTGCTGACGCGCAGCCCTTAACAACCCCAGTGCTCTCCATTCAACTTCCCTGGCCTCGCTTGCCCCTTGGCGTTCCCCCTCTGGGTACAGGTCCTACCCCCTCCCCTTGCTGTGCTGGAGGGGTTAACACTGCTGTGTGCCCTGCTGACTGGCTCCTGCAGCCGAAAAACAGTGAAAGGCAAGCCCTTGCAAAAGGCTTCTGCTCTCTATCGCAGACCATAATCATTGTCCTGCTGCCCTCAGGGCTGCCACAGGTCCCGGTGCAGTCAAGGGGAAAGGGAAGGCGAGAGCCTTCCTGCACTCCCTTGTCTTGCTTATGAAATGAAATTTACTCATGAAATGATCATAAATTTATGAAAAACATAATTGAATGTCAAAATACTACTGTGTCAGTCTGTACTAGGCTTCAGCTGAACTAAATTTGGGTTCTGTACTATTGAATGCTGAGATGTGTGAAATTTGGCTGAGTACAGGACGGTTGTTATCATATTTGTCTGTGCTGAAGGACTGAAAATTGGTATATTGCCTCCAAGTTTGCGCAGGTGGGAGAATGATGTGGAAGACTGAGTCATATCAATTTGAAATAGGAATGAAGGCTAAAAAGGATTGTTTTAGTGTTTGTTTTTACTCTTGGTGTGACTCCATTTTTAACCACTTTATTATCCTCTGTAGTTATTTTTCGCAAAGACATTTGCCAAGGATTAGTGTTTGTTTGGTTGCAAATACTACATGGCAGCTGGAAGCCTTTTTATGAGGCTTTCAAAAGCTGAGAAACTGGTTGTCAATGTGTGAAAAGTTCTTTGCTGGTACTCTAAACTGCCTTTCATTAGGATGTTGTATATTTAATGATTGCTAGCCCAATGGGGCATGCAGAATTTCCTGCTGTGGTCTTCTGTAAAAATTTATTGAAGAAAGACATTGGAAAATATTGCCAGTGTGCAATGATGCATAGACAACATTTGCATTTGTGTAAAAGTGATGGAAATCCTCAGAAACAGTTGCTAGATTAAAACTAAGCCAAACCCTTGGTGACTGTAGCTGATGTGTGTTATCTGCACACAGATATTGGCAGGTAGGGTAGATGTTAGGTTTTTATCACTGCCTTTAGGTAGCCAGAAAACTTTCAGATCCAGGATTAAAATGTTTTTATTTTGGGAGAGAAAAGTAAAATATTGTTTCTCACTTGTTTACATGCATGTGCAAAATTACAGAACAGCAACTAGAAACTGGACCATGCAAACCTATGAATGGAATTCCATCTTTCAACATGAAATTTTGGGATGTGGTGTCTATTATAAATCTCGTTGCAGATTCTCTCTGTTTCTAGCAGTATGTTAATTTGTCAGAGTCTGTGTTTTTTGTGTGTGGTGGTTTTTTTCCCCTTTGTTTGTTTTTTCTTTTGTTTTGTTTTACTTTGTTGCCATTTTGGAATAGCATGGCTCTCAGAATGCAGATGTCAAAACAACCAGTGAACTGGATGCACTGGATCAAAAAGGTCTGACTGAGGAAAATATGATATAGCTCAGGCTAGAGTGGAGCTGACACAGTCCTGAACTAAAGCTACTTAAGTGGTTTTCTGAAGTCAAAATGTTCAGGGATAAAAAGGCAATTTTTAGACCAGTGACTGGAAAGGAAGTGACTGACACAAGAGTTGTAAGTGGTAGATCCTGTGTTGGCCTAAGCGTTAGGTGGTATTCGAGGGGTACTTTGCAGGCCAGACACTGCTGCTCTTGCTTTGTGCTAAACACTAGATTGTATATTGAAAATACATTTCACATTCTAATTTCTAGCCTTTCAGTTTGATAGTGAAACACTGGCTGTGGTTATTCTGCTGATGTGTTCACTTTAGATTTTAGTTGTAAATCCTGAAATTGTAAATATTTGGTCCAAGAGAAACAACTGTATTAAGAGCAGCATGCTTCTGCTAACTGATCTTTCATATGGCTCAATCCTCTCAAGAGGGTCAATCCTCTTCTAGACCTACTGAAAATTTACCTGGATTCATTATGAAGATCCTTTGGGATGGTGTAGTTGACTGTGACATTATGCAACCTGACAATACCTAGAAAGAGCTGAGCTAAGATATGAGCAATTTGACGCATGGTGTAGTGCATTGTTCAGTTGTGTAAGGTGATAATGAGTCCAATCAAAATTATCCAGGGATGGGGGCCAAAGCACAACCATATGGAACATTAAGAAGATGCATGCAAGGGTTTTAGTTTAGACCTGAAGTGTACTTTGAAGTAATTTGAGCCAAAGTACAGTATTCTCTGCAGGGAGGATGAATTCTCTGTATTAATTCTTGCATAATAGCACCTGAAAGACCCTCTATCATTCTCTGTGCTGTCCTGCTCAGCAGATGATGCAGCTTTGGTGTCTACAGCATTATAACATGTTTAAACATAAATCCCAGTGACTTAGGAAGTTTTAACTCGGAACACAGCCTTGTTTCAATTAAGTAAATACATAAATTATTTATTGATAGTCTGTCAGTGGGCCACCAAGATGGACTGCAGGGTATGTCCCCATTGAGGGAGCTTGGCTTGTACACAGTCAGGTAGAGACTAATGAGTGATCTAGTAGATATCTATAACAACTTCAATACACGGAGTTATTAAAATGAGAGAACCATACATTCCTCAGAAGGTACAGATGATGTATCAGGGCAACGACCATGATTTCTGCATGGGAAAGGGTCATGTTGGCCAAACCTTCTACCCAGGAGTGCAGTACAGTGCAGCACCAAACCAAGTTACTATCTCTGGGGGGTTTTCTATTGATGACCTGATTCAGTTCTGCTGATAATCCTGCTTGGAGGGTAAGACTGGACTGAACAACTTCAGTGGTCTCTTGCAAGCAACCCTTCAGTGATATTGTTCTCAGTTTCCTTGACCAAATTTGAACCCCTAAGAGCTTGAAGGTGTTTGAAGCCTGGGTCCATTCAGCACTCCACCAAGCACAAGTTTCAGAAGAAAGCCTTCAGCCACTGTCATTTTGGCTCTTCAGGCAAGTAAGGTCTATTTCAGCAGAGATTTTTTAATAATCTCCTGTAGGAACCACAGTGGGAGTTGCTGCTTCAAATGGAAAGTATACTTTTTTGACCTTGACTTCTTGAAAATAGGCACACAGCAGCATGTATGTATTTATGCAGGGAAAAACAATCCTACCAGATCCTACTTTGCATATGTAATTTGATTACAGGGAAGAGAATGAGAGAACAAGCTGCTTGTGGCAAATATAAATAAATTAATTCATTACTGCATAGCACTTCTTGCTGTGACATTATAGGGTGTTTTCAAATCTTGTAGTACAAAGTCTTATTGTCTTGGTTTGACCAGATGGACTAATGATCTTTTGGGTCCTGTTATCTGTAGTCTAATGACACTAAAATATTTGGATTCTGCACTAGACCAATTTTAAATACACCATTAAAAGGCACATATAAGAATGCTGGTTATTTTTTTGGGTGTGATTAGTGCTGTGGGAATGGAAAAAAGGGATTCCTGATAAGTCTTTGTGAAGGTGGTACTGATGTAGAAACTAAGCAGAGAGAAAAAACACTTGCCATAGACTACACAGTAAATCAGGTGCTTCTTTCTCTTCATTAATTCTGATGATAAAATGGATGTGAAATCAATACTTACACTGATCTGGAACAGCTGTTGAAGATCTTTAGTAGAACCCAAGTAGGAATAATGTCAAGCCAAAATAGCTCTATAAGTAACTAGGCACAAATTAATAAAACCCCAAAAGGTAGAGTCATAATATGAACTCTGATTGTATCCCAAAGAGAAGAGAAAACTGAGACAAATTAGAATATTCTTGATGTATATGTGCAGTGACTTCTGCCTGGGAACTTAGATTAATCTCATCAGTGTAAATGCTAAATATCTAAGCAGGCAAGATCGAAGTGATTTCTGTGAGGCAGCATGGGGAAAGCAGATGCTGCTGTTCTAATTATAAGGACATCTTGTCACTGAGATTTGCCAGCTGGATGTATTTATTGATCCTCAATTGGTTTTGGGTTTATATGGGATAGTGGTGACTGAAGGACTCTCTTAATATTTTTTTATAATTAAGCAGCTGAAAATGTTGTAACAGCTTACCAAATATCCAGCACACAGCTGGATAAACACTTCATGTATATGGGCGAGCAACTGGCTCATGGGTCAGGCACAAAGGGTTGTAATGAATGGGGTGACATCAGACAGGTGACCTGTCACAGTGGTGTTCCACAGGGCTCCATCCTCGACCCTGGGCACTACAACACCTTCATAAAGGACTTGGATGCAGGACTGGAAGGGACTGAGCAAGTTTGCAGATGGTACAAAGCTGGGATGAGCTGTTGACTCCCTCAAAGGCAGGGAGGCCCTGCAGGGAGTCCTTAACAAGTTAGAGGACTGAGCAATCACCAATCATATGAATTTCAACAAGGATAATTCCTGGATTCTGCACCTGGGATGGGGCAACCCTGGATATAGGTACAGACTGGGGAATGAGAGACTGGACAGCAGTGCCACCAAAAGAGACCTGGGGGTCCTGGTCGACAGAAAGCTGAATATGAGTCAGCAGTGCCCTGGCAGCCAGGAGGGCCAAATGTGTCCTGGGGGGCATCAGGCACAGCATTGCCAGCCAGGCAGTGGAGGGACTGTACCGCTCTGCTCCGCACTGGGGTGGCCTCGCCTTGAGTGCTGGGGGCAGTTTTGGGCACCACAATATAAAAAAGATATTAAGCTATCAGAGAGTGTCCAAAGGAGGGCAAAAAAGATGGTGAAGGGCCTTGAGGGGAAGCTGTATGAGGAGCAGCTGAGGTCACTTGATTTGTTCAGTTTGGAGAAGAAGAGAGTGAGGGGAGACCTCATTGCAGTTGCAACTTCCTCATGAGGGGAAGAGCAGGGTCAGACACTGATCTCTTCTCTGCAGTGACCAGTGCCAGGATGCAAGTGCCTGAAGTTGTCTCAGAGGTAGTTTAGGTTGGATATCAGGAAAAGGTTCTTCACCCAGAGGGAGGTTGGGCACTGGAACAGGCTCCCCAGGGAAGCAGTCACAGCACCAAGCCTGACAGAGTTCAAGAAACGTTTGGACAGTGCGCTCAGGCACATGGTGTGACTCTTGGGGATGGTGCTGTGAATGGGATCTGGACTTGATGATCCTTGTGGGTCTCTTTCAACTCAGCTTATTCTGTGATTCTGTGACTTCCTGCAGTACAATTTATTGCCAGGAAAGCTCTGCAGAAGAAATTAGCTTATCACAACATATCACAAAAGACAGACCCCTACACATCAAGAGTAATATTTAGGCATTTAAGAAACAAGCTCTTTCATACCACTTCAGTGTTAAGATTATTAGTGAAGGAAAAGCAGAGCTCATTTTGAGTGTACATGGTTTTGTAAGGGAGGAAGAAATCTGTGGCTCAACCAAATGTCAGGTAGCTAAAAGCTCAGGTAATTTCAGATTTTTTCATGTAGTTCTTGACAGGATTTTAAATAAGTCATATGTCTTTATCTTTGTGACTAAAATAAGAGAACCATCCCTCTTTTCTTTTCCTTCACTGTGCCACAGAGCACTGGTGATTTGTTCACTCCTGAGGAAGACACGAGCAGTTAGGGTGATGTACAATGCTATGTCTTTGTGTGGTTAAATAACTGCAGTTTTCAGCAATATCTGTTGCTGTAGCTGCTTAGTTCAATGCAGCCAGCTGTGACTCTAGGGAGGGTATCAGGCCCCGGCACTCTGTTCCAAAGCCTCAGAAGAGATCAATCCACTCCTTTAAGGTTTGTTTTCCTGAGTCCAAACAGAGCCATAGGGCTCATCCTTTCTTGCTGAGTAGAGGACAGAAGGTCTGGGGCCTGGATGTTCTCTGTGGGGCTGATGGCCCTGAGCAGGGTCCAGCCTGCTGGGTTAGGTTGATGTTACTGCAAAGCGTCCTGGTGGGAGCTGGTGCTGAGAGCTGGTCCCAGAGTGCTTCAGCCTCCCTGATAAGCTGCCCCTCCTCTGTCACAGCTGTGCAGGTTGGAAGGCTAGACAGCACTAGTACAACTTATGTTACATCAATCCAGGGTCTTACTGGATTAACTTCTACTAATACACATTCCCAGAGTTGCAGAATCCACTTCAGCCCCTAAAATTTGATGAAATGGATGGGAGGGAGATAATGAAATGTTTTTACATTAAATAAAATCTGCCAGAATATTCTGCATGCTCAGCCCTGGCACTGCTAGGCAGGGATGTTGCCTTAAATGTGCACTAGGAGGCACTTTAAGACTGGTTAAAGGAAGCAGAAAACTTAGCAACACTAATTCCACATCATCATGAGCAGAGTAAACAGTCTGGTGCAAAACAAAATATAAAAAAAACATAAGCAATTAAATATGTATTTAGCAGCAAGTGTGATTCGATTTCTGTTTTTCCCGCAGCAACTGCACTTGCTGAAAGTGGACATGCAACAGAAAATTACATTCTTGTTCTAAACAGATTGTATCTTTGTTGTCTTGTTCTTCTAAATAAACGGACTTCGCTTTTCAGCATCTAGCCAAACACAGGATCAAGTGCTATATTTTTTCGTTAATCAGCCAGTGTCTCTACAGCTATCTGTGATGGTAGGTTTGCAATTTTTTCATTTCTTCATTGGAACTGCTGAAATGTCTGTTCTCCAACATTCTGTTTTATTTCCTTCAACTGGTTTTATCTGACTTAAGCCCATGCAGAACCAAAGTTCTGTTCCAGGACAGCCCTCTAGGGTGTCTCCTGCGCACGAGAAACTGGTTTTGCTGCCATTTTAATGTCCATTCCCCTGCCAGGGATATGTGTTGCCAAAGTGTTTGAATTCTGTCATGATTTGTCTTGTTAAGCATATTAAAATGACATAAAAATCATAACTCCTAATTCTAACAGAATTTACTCCTTCTGAATAGTTTAGGGAAGCTTAGAAGTAATCAGATTAATTTGATAGGTGCAGATAAGCTAACAGAAGCATAGCTTTGTATAGATTACTTTCCACAAAATGACAGACCATCCTTTTGCTAAGAATTTGATTTTGTAGTATCAATAAGCTACATAAACTGTGAAAAGGTAGATAAGAATGACTTAGTCAGATCACAGCAACAAGAAAATGTACAGTGTGTAGCTGAGATGAATTAACGTCTTGCAAAAACAGTAGGTTTATACTGGTCAGCATATAAAGTAGCCAGGCAATAAATGCAAACCTTTTTTAGAGCTTAATTTGTGGG
Source organism: Dryoscopus gambensis (assembly GCA_013389985.1). NCBI lineage: Eukaryota > Metazoa > Chordata > Aves > Passeriformes > Malaconotidae > Dryoscopus > Dryoscopus gambensis. The sequence goes on along the minus strand of WEIT01001829.1, from coordinate 4,382 downwards.
CTACATCATCACTTTTTGGCTTTTTTCCTGCCTCTACTAAGCATATGACTGCAGTTCATTGTTTCTGATACAGTTACTTTTGCTTATTTTAAGAAACTGGTAGAACTGTTCAGCATTACTGCATGCACCATTTTTTTTTGGTCAGGAATTACTATTTTGTTGAAGCTGAAACATTTTATGGAAACAATGATTTAAAAAATTTCTCAAAAATGTGCCTCAGCATCAGGAACACTGATATAGTGCTAAAAAGATGTTCACCCAAGAACAGCTGACAGCCAGGCACTGAAGATGAGTGTTGCTTTTAGTTTGGTACTTATGCTGTACAGAGGGCTCTATACAACCCCTCTATAAAGGGTTATGTAGCTGCATCTACCCCAAGTGCCATCCCAATATGTTATGTAAAATTATTCTAAGAAAAGTCTGAGGAAGTCAGAAAACTAATGTGAACAGAGAGCTCTGCAGGCACAACCCCAGGGCTGCTCTCAACTGTAGTATCTGCATAGTCAGATGTTTGCTCTGAGCCAGCTTCAGCCTAAAGCTTTCAGACCTGTTAGCATGCAGCTATGCCTACAATAAAATGCCCTGCTCCTGACATGGACATCTGGGCACGGCGCAGGCAGAGATGTGTGCTAGAGGGGCTGCTGGGGTATACATGGGGCCACAGTTACTGCTTCCTCTAAGCAGACAGGAGGCATGTCTTTGTCTTTGCAGTAAACAGGAAGAGTGTGTGACTGGAAATCAATAGGTTGAACTTAGCAGATGAAAATGAAGTCTAATTGGTGATTAAAAAACACAGTGGTATACACAATTAGATGTTGATCCATTTACCCCTCTCCTTTCTTGTGGGAAAGCTAGGTTAAACAGCTTGAATTTCATGGCTCTTGCCACATCCTGGGATCCCTCATGGCATTTGGGGCTTTGAGTATCCTGAACTTGGGAGAAAGACAGAGACCGAACAAATAATTTGCGTAAGAAGGGATCCTGGAGGATATCTGGCTGTCTGAAATTAACGTCTCACTCTTACAGGCTCCCTGGCCCCTGCTGTGACTGCTTCCTAGCCAGGTGAGACTGCTCTTCTGAAACACTGTGCTGGGAACCTTTGAACAAAGATGCAGATAGACGTTTCTTAGGTGATGGTAAAAGTGACATAAATTTACAAGGTTGCTGCCTCTTTGTCAGCTTTATAATCTGCTCCTTTTCTTTGTCTGTCCATGATGAATTATGTGTTAGAGAATATCTTTCAGTAGTATTGAATAAGTATGTCTTGTGCCAATATATGGAGTTAGTTTTAAACGTTCTATTTCAAATATAGTTATTAGTATTGTTTTGGAGGTGTTGATCTTGGCAGGGATTACCAATGGGTCTTGAGTAAATTTCCCAAGCAGATCTTCCAGTCTGCACTGAGATGCCGTGATTATGCTGACAGCAACATTATATAGTTAGCTTAAAGCTAGTTCTTAACTATGTGCACAGGAGTGATGCAGGACATGGCTGTGCACATGTGCAGGTATGTGTATGTATACCATATAACTGTACCATGTGGTGTAACATTCATGAACACATAATGTAAGTTCTACCTTTTGGATCTTGTTGGTACTTCTTATTTTGTCTTGTTCTCTTTTCCTCTTAAAATTAACCTAGTTCATCCCACAGAATCGTTTACTCTTCTATAAAGGACTTCTGTTAATGTTATTATCATCCTGTGCAATGTGCTTGGTGGTATAAAAGATTCCATTGTAAAACAAACAATCTCCCATCTAGAATACCTCCTTTCATGTTTCAACTTCTTTTTTGCTTATTTTTCTGTTTTCCATAAAATGTTAAAAAAATAAGAGTTGTTTTCTGCTAAGAAGCTAAAGTGTGCAAATCTTTGATTTATTTTAGTGCTCAATATTGTACAGGCATAGTAAAGTCATATTAGCCCCTTCGACTTTTTTTTCCTAACATAGTCCACTGAATTAACCCATAGGGCATTAACTGGCATTAAATTCAAGGCATTAAATTCAAATCCCTTCTTTGTTTAATACAGAGCAGGAGAGTGAACCCCAAGCTCTACTTCCCTTTGCAGGTGCCAGAGTCAACAGCATAGACGTAAGTGGTATTTTCTTTTTCTTTTGTCTTCCCCTTCCCCTTCTGGTTCAAAACTGCAAAATAAAAAAATATCTGACAAATAGAAATATTTTGCAAACTAGACAGTCATTTTTTTCATCACTGGTTCTAGAGAATATTTTTTCAGTTTTCCTAATACTTTTGTTAGCAAATACCGTCTTGTATGTAATCAGAGTGGAGAAAGGATGCAAAAATATTACAAAAATATTCCAGCACAGAAAACTTTCCTGGGGACTTTTCTCATCTCTGCCTTTACATTATGAACTCATAAAAATTTTTTTTTGGTGAAGTTTGAAATCCTCAGTGGAAAATTACTGTAAATCAGAGTAATTCTTCCTGGGAGTTCTACTGCCAGCAAATATAGTTTTGAGTCCATAGCTAATTATAATGTCTCTGCTTAGGCTTTTTAACTAGAAGAATCTCCTTCATCAGCAGTTCCCAATGCTTCCGTCGCAGTGCGGCGTACACATGTTCCTACCGCACTCCAGGGCTTGTAGGTCATGATCCTTTTCTGTTATGGATGTGAATGTGTTCTTGTAATGTAGCTAAAACAGATGAGTGTTCCCACCAAGTGAATACAAGTCTACGTGTGACACAGTAAAAGACCCCTGCACTTTTGTTGTGTGTTTGGGAAGGTGACCAAACTCATCACAGAACCACAGACTCACTGCGGTGGAAAGAGATATCNGGCTGGTACCACTGAGAAGAGTCTGTTTCCATCTTCTTTGCTGACAGGATCAGGTGTGAGCCTTATTTTCTCCAGATTGAAGAGTCCCAGCTGTCATCTTTTCTTCGTGTGACATACTCCAGTCCCTTAATCATCCTCAAGGCCTGTAAATGGACTTGCTCCACTATGTCCATGTCTCTCTTGCACCGGGGATTCCAGGACTATGCCCAGCACTCAGTGGCTTCATGAGTGCTGAGTGGAGGAGAAGGATCACCTCTCTCAGCCTTCTGGCAACACTCTCCCTAACACAAACCAGGAGACTTCTGACTGCCCCACAAATGCACATTGCTGGTTAATGATTAAGTTGTCCATTCCCTCCTTTGCAGAGTCTCTGCAGAGCTGCTTTCAAGCTAGTTGGCCCCCAGGCTGTACTGATGGAAGGGATTATTCCTTCCTAGATAGAGGACTTCTGCTCCTCCCTCTTCATGGCCTTTCTGTTGGCTCATTTGTCCAGGCTGTTGCAGTGGCTCTGAAATGGCAACACAACCATCTGGTGTACCAGCCGCTCCTCCCATTCATGTGCACTCAGGCCCATGTTCTAGGTAATTAATGAACATGTTAACCAAAACTGGCCCCAGTATCAACCCCAGGATGACACTGTTAGGGGTTGGTGTCACCTGGACCTTCTGCTGCAGATTGCAGCCCTTTTTGATCCTGCCAGTTTGGCCAGTTTTCAATCCACCTTACTTGCTATCCTTACTTGCTTACGCTAATCTACTCTGTATTTCATCAATATGAAATGGGAGAAAGTGTCAAAATCCTTGCTAAACTCAATATAAAAATGTCATCATAAATGCATACTGTCTACTCTCTCCTTTTCTTTCATATTTTGGAAAGTACTTCCAATTTTTTTGCCTCATTACCTTCTCAAAGATTGAAGTGAGGCTGACTACTTTGTAGATTCC